>OMNV01018840.1:224540-251678 GCA_900303265.1 Brotula barbata
CTCACACTTGGAAATGCCCGTGAGGTTTGGGAGAGAATAATGATGTAGGTTTGGCTGCGAAATCCCACAGGCAAGTGGGAGGAATCTCAGTTACACCTATTTGTAAACTATGGAATGCCACACATGCAAGGCTAATTTGTCACTTCATCTATCTATCTATCTATCTATCTATCTATCTATCTATCTATCTATCTATCTATCTATCTATCTATCTATCTATCTATCTATCTATCTATCTATCTATCTATCTATCTATCTATCTATCCATCCATCTATCTATCTATCTATCTCTCTCTCAAGACTACATGAGGGAGGGACCAATTGCAGTGGTGAGGCAGATAACAGAGCCTTTGTCAGTGCTCTAAAATGCTTCATACACACACAACTACTCACCCATTCACAGAGTGTTCCGGCAGGGCAGACGTACGTACAGAAATAATCCTTCTCCAGTCACATTTAGCCGTAGGGAGGGGGAATCGATTGAGTTCAGAGTGTAGTATAGACATGTCCGCGCTCTAACCTGAACCAAACAGCAGGATGGTAAAGAAGTCTATTACGATAACCGTTGTGTTTGTGTTTGGCTGCAGGGTCGCAGTAAATGCACTGGGAAGGATTAAACACACATGGTGATAGCTGTTGAATCAAATGGACTCTTATTCTTGCAGTGACTCAGGTTCAGTCTGTCCTGTCTGATAGACAAAAAGGATCCTTTCATGCAGACAGACGTTTTCACTCTGACACTCTGCAGCGTTACTATGACAAATCTAGCTGACGTCAGAGTAACGTCAACACAACCTTGACACCCTGGAGGGGAGAGCAGTGAGAGATTGAGCTGTTGCTGTGAATATTAAACTGTTAATGAGAGTATAAATAAGTAATATATGCGTGCAACCGTCTCTTCATGCCTTTTCATATGCTCCTCCAAAGTGTTAATTGAATTTTACTTTTAAAATGCATAGCATGATTAACACCCAGAATGAATAAGGCAGGGCCCGCTCCTCCAGTTTGTTCCTTGAATGTTCTTGGTGACATATTTGCATGAAGTATCATATCATACTTTTGTGGATTTGAGATGCTTGTCATCATTTGACTTTTGGTGTGGTGACTTATTAACCTGTGTGGGCTGGGCATTTTTGTATGCTTGAAACAATAATATCATTCAATCAATTAAAAAAATCAATACTATATCCCGGTCAAAGTGAATTCCAGGTGTACGTACGTTTCAGGTACACTCTCATATACTGGATATTTACAGCATTTGATGTATGGGGAAAGAAATGCCATTCAGCTGTATTATCTACAGCTTTATGTTTCACTACAATACAAACAGAATGAGCTCTATTCCAGCCCTTTCAACTTGCTTCTAGATACAAACACACACACACACACACACACACAAACGCACACAGTCACATGTGGGCAGATAATGATTTTTAGATGGCTGATGAGAGGGATTGTTCCATGCAATGAAACATTGTCTCTGTGATCTCTAAAGGTAGAATAATAGCATTATCATGATATTTGTGGAGCTGTTAACCTTGTTACATCATAGCTGTCTATAACTGTACAAAACCAAACACTTTGTCACTTAATTACTATTCATAATTGAATTGTGTGACTTTATGTTTTATTTTTAACAGACTCATATCCTGACTTATCCTATGAGTCCAAGGCCTCTTATATTCTTTGAAAATCACTTTTCCTCAGAATGTGTCTGCCATGACACAAGGCTGTAAGGAAGCAGTTACACATTATTCATTTAAAAGCTGAGCAGAGTATCCTTGCTTTTAAGTCTTTAAAAAAATCTTTAAACACTGATTGGTTATTTGGTTAGTGAGTACACCTTAAGCCAAAGGATGCCTCAATCATGTAGATGCATGCATCCTGACATATTTGTTATCTCTGGAAACTTATATAATCTAATAATAACAATAATAATCAATCATTAATCATCAAAAAAAAACTTTACGGAAATGGACGGAATGGAATTGTTGAATATCTATATGAATTGTAGGAAACAAAGCATCATTTCACGGGCAGCATTGTTGCCCCACAGCAAGTGGGTCGTGGGTTTGAATCCCGGGTTCAACCTCCCTCACCTTTCTGTGTGGAGTTTATATGTTCTCCCTGTGTCTGTGTGGTTTCATCCAGGTGCTCCGATTTCCCCCACCCATAAAGAAATGTGTGTTGGGTTAATCACTCCTGCCACTGCCCCTGAACAAGATGAGGTAGAAGATCTGGATTTGGTCCCCGGGCTGTTGTGTGTGTGTTCGCATGTACGTGTGCTGCCCACTACTCCTCACTGAGGATGGGTTAAAATTCAGAGAATTCATTTCCCTACCACAGTGCCATTCTTTCTTTATTCTTAAAACAATGGGGATTCCAATTAGGCTGACTCGTCAGACTGACATGAGTACAGACCTTCACGTATGTTTTCATATTGCTGGATGAGCTTTTCTGCCACCAAGCAGTCACGACTCACTGTCTCTCCTTTTACACACTCTGCACCTCTCATCAAGCATTCAAGGAAGTTTGCATTTCCCCCTGCTAAGCCTCAGTCCAATCCCTGCCTCCGCTATCACTCTCCCTCATTATCTTTATCTGGTTTCCTGCATGGTTACCCTGACATATGTACAAAGGGAAGGTATCCAGGGCCTTGAAGATGCTTACATGAATACAGTCCACTATGTGCTGTGAATGCTGTATGCTTAATGATGTCAAGCAGTTTACTAACAATAGAAAGATAGAAAATGAATGGAAAGATGAGTGATGAGTGGAAAATGGATTTGGAAAGGGACAGTGATGTTGGTTGAATAAAGGAAAGAATGTGTAAGCTTGTGAACTGTGTCGTGAAGCTGACGATGAAAGGCTTAATAGTTATTATGCACAGCTTTTGGAAATGAGCTTACTTTAAGCATTCAGATGTTGAGATGTTAGGAAAAACACAATGTTTGTATGCAGACATGGTCTGGTTAAAGCAGAAAGCTGAATACACACAGTTGGTCAGTAATATGATTTCTCCCTTGGCAAAAGGAACGGATGTCATTACGGATGTTCTAGCGTGAAATGAAGTTTGGTGTCTTCACCAGGCTTGTGTGAACAAAGGAAGCGGAGGATGTTATTTACAAAGATGGTTCCCTTTAATTCCCCTGTGACTGAAGAGAATGATAGACTTTTTACTGACCTACTCTTGAATTACTCTTTTAAACTGTTTTTTTTTTTTTTATTAAATAAATGTATGTATTTATCTTCTCTTTCTTATTTTTCCTCAAATTCTCAAATGTATAAAAGGAGCCTAAATTTTGCTTACAAAGATTATTACATTTGAATGCTTAACGTATGTTACAAAGTTTGTGAAATTGTTACACAATTTTATCTATATTTTTGATCACTAATATAAACATAAAGCTGAGGTTGCCGTGTTCAATATGGAAAAATAAGAGACAAACCCACCCAGCCACGAGCATCTTCTCAAGAAAGTAATAAAAAGGTTCCTGTTTTTAAATTTTTTGTGTCTCTCTTTTAAAATGTTATTTATACAGTCCTATGTACTTGATGATGTGCATACTTATTGCTAGACAAAATGACAAACGCAAGAGAATTAATAATGCAACTTAATTTGCAACATGATTTAACCAATTACACTTTACCATTTAAGATTCTGAATGAAATTTTAAAGTCTTATTTGTATTATCCATAACATTTAAACTTTGCGACTTGCAAAAAAACACAAGACTGAGTCTCCTTAACCAGATTAATGATGATGTGCAATATCACCAGCACACACAGCCGACCTTTTTGCTCCACGGCAGTGATTTGTGGTTATTATTTTAATTTACTCTTATGTGATTTTCACCACAACTTTGAAGAACGGATGAGCAATAATCTGCAAAATGCTTCAATGTACCGACACGAAATGCAGTATTTTGAATACACAAACCTACATTTGGATGTTAAAATAACATTTAAACCTTCACAATAAATGCGCAATTTCGGTTGTTTGTAACCAATTATTTTGTGTTTCTGTGTTGTTCACATTCATTCAATAATTTCTGGGGTTTTTTTCCTCTCTTGGTGATGCAGAGTAGGTGAAGCGATTTGATACAGTTCGTGAACACCCATCTGCCCATGGATTTGGGGACCCACTGTGTATCACACAGATCATTGCTTCTAGTTAAGAGTGGAAACAAACTCAGAGTGTCTGCCTCAGTTTGTAGCGAGCTGACTTGTCTGTTTGATGTGTCTTTAAATCCACAAAAGTAACAATTTCTTTTTTTTTTTTTTTAAGATATGGGTGTTTTAAATTTAACTCAAAAGTCTCTTTTTTTTCTGGTTTGTTATCATTTAATACAGATTTCTCCAGAATGCATTCTTATATATTTCATCTATCTGGAATCTGGAGCTTTTCTCTAGAATTTAAAATAAAACTATATAAAGGTGGACTCATTGGTGGTTAAATAACCCTGAACTGTTCACCATAAAGCGTGCTCTATAACCAATTCATTTACTGGTGTTTAAGGGGTTAAAATACGATACTCAAATACAATAAATCAAAAAGGCTGCCAATCCCTGTGTGTTAATCTTTAACCTCAGTCCATTAACACAGTTAGTGACAATTCTGAAACCCGATTACTGCCAAAACTACATCATAACCAGGTTCCTGAATATGAGGAAGAGGAAGGTGAGTGCTGATCTATCAGTCTATATGGTACTAATGCAGCCAGTGTCCAGTCACGCCCCTTCCATGGGCCATTATTCTTCATCTGAGATACAGTTTACTGAGTAATTGATAGATTTCTATTGTACACGTAGTAAGAAGCTGTACAGTATCATGGAGCATCAACTCTTTGCTTCGTGGGGTTCAGAGAGCAGATCCTCGACATGCTAAGAGCAGCTACAAGCAACCTGCAATCTACATCATAGACATCTAGCAGTATATTTAGTCTTTTTCCTGCGAGCATAGAAAACAGATGAAATGGAACAAGCCTACAGTTAAACGATAACCAACCAACATATAACCTCCACCGCCCCCACAAAAACCTCAACAAATGAAACAAAAACAAAACTCTACCATAAAAATAGTTGTAAATGAATTGGTAATTGAGTTCATTTTAGGGCAAACAGGTTAGGATTCAGGCCATGCTGCTGTAGAACATGTAGGCACTATGAGATCACTATAAACACTCTAATAACATTTTGATACAGTGATACAAATGAATTGAATAACAGGTGATTGACACCATGACAGTTAAAACAGAGATGCAACTGTACTCAGATCAACAGCTTCTTAATGCTATTAGTCAATCTTAATAATAACAACACAAATTCATGTGGAGTATTGCTCAGCTTGCCTGGTTTGGAGGAGTCTTTGGTCCATTCCGTGCACTCCAAGGACCCGTACTGCTGGACAGACCCTTGCTTCTTCTCCATCAGTCCGACTGCTGCTTTTCCAGTGCAGTGGGTGTGAATAGCAGTGGAAATCACACAGGGTGAGCCTCCAGTCTCACCGTGCAGCTGTAGTTCATTGAGTCCTATTCAGTCACTACTCGGGAGAAGCACACATGTATGGTGGATCTATACATATATACTGTATATATGGAGAGAGCGAGAGAGAGAGAGGGAGAGAGAGAGAGATGATGCTCCTTCAGCTCTGCCAGGTGTGCTTGGACTAAAATTATCTCCTGAACGCACGCACGAGGCTCCTGGTGTCAGCCACTGCTCACACTGGATAGATAATTGAGTTAATATTGCCATCTTGTGGTCATTAGTTGCCATTACGGGGCACAGGTTAGTGGCGTTCAAAGCAAAATGTTAAGGTTTTTGGGGGCGTTTTTCCTCGTCTTCCAAGTGAGCTTTGGGCTGGGTCCTGAACCATTTAATGTGTGGGCCTGAAAAGCTCCTAAAGTAAAGGAGTTAAGTATTGTTTGTGGCTATGCAAATACATGTGATTCATGAATTAGAATTAGAAAACAATTCATAATAAGGGTGAATAATTTATAACAAGGGTCAGTAATGAGTGTTTTACTGATTGTGTTATGCCCATCACCTCAGGAACATAAAATGCCCTTAAGTTTTACAGAGACCCAAACTATGTTTTCTTCTTCTCAAGATTTGATGCCTCACCAAACCACATGTGGATAACAACAGGGATCAATAGACAACATAATATGCTATTGTGGGTCCCAATGATAATGACTGAGATCCTGGGGCTTAGAACTCTTGTCATGTAAACACTCACTATCATCACTTGACACAACCAGCATCATTTTCACAGTGAGGATGGTCCTCATGTCTGACCTATAGTTACCTTTAGTCATTGCTGCCATTCCACTCCATGCCAGCAGCTGTCGCAGTCATGATGTCCCCTACTTCTTGTGCAGCTTTCATGCAAGGCCTGCTGTGCTGTTACTGTTTGTCATCTCCTTCGTCACACAGTATTTATATTCCCAGTGTGCCACGTTATCTGCTGCATTGTTGAGTCACTCACTTTGCAGTCCAGAGCTAGTCTTGTTTTTTAAATTTTGTCATTTTACCCCACGCTGTAACCTCGTTGTGACTTTTGCCTGTTCCTTGCTGCTCTGTCTTTTTTAAGACCGTAAGTACGACCCCTGCGTAACCTGAGTTAAGCAGAGTTTTACAAAGGAGTATGAAGTCAACACATTACCTAACAGTTACTTATCATAAATTCTTATGTTAATTCTATTGGAGTCGTTCATTTGTCATTAATTATTCTGAAAAAAGGTGGTTTTCATCACATTTATTATAAAACATAAAAATTGTAATGAAACAATGAATACCTATTTACACAATTAGTTTGATTCATGTTTGTGTCCTCTCTATACATGACATTAGATTAAAAAAAATAGTGTGCAAATAATCGAAAACATTTCAAAGACACAATTTAGCAATGTTACAAGTCACACACCCAAACTTCCCTACGTTCAGCCCTTCTTCTTCTACTTCTTCTGTGAGAGGAAGCATACAAACTGACTTTTAGTTTGGTTAATCATCTACACACAACTTCTGCACACATGTTCTGCATGAAACTTTAAGCTGTTGTGTTGGTGTACATGCATACAGTCCAATTCCTCCCACTGCTCACTCTGTTCTGGTTTATCTGCCCTGTAGGCATGGTTCTAGTAATTTTCTTTAACAAACGATAAAACAAAGCTTTACTATGAGTAATACACTCTTCTGGACATTATACTTGATTTGTGTTCATGTGAAGGAATTACACATCACAAGTTAAAGTTGTTGAATGGGGCTTCTCTTCATCTTAATAAACACTGAACCAGGGAAATGCCCAAAGACACCAAATATCTGATTAAAAGGAGGCCCAACGCATCAATTTTAAAGAAAATTTTAAAATTCTACAGCTTAGAAAAACAATTACTATAATAGATTTTAGAATTGGTGTAACCACAAGTGCTCTGAGACTTTTTATGACATTTCTTTGTGCACACAAAAGACCCATTGAATTTATCATTTAAAAATTTATATATACAGTAAATAATATATAATTTTCTTAAATATCCCTGAACTGTTTGTCTTTAAGTGTAAGCAACTTTTTATTGATTTACCAGTATTTAAGGGAGTGATGGTATCACACAGCAGAGAAACAAAGATGGTAACTGGCAGCCTCTGTTGCATCAATTTCATCAAGACAGATGTTGCATGGATTATTTTCTGTATGTGAGTCAGTTTGGCTGCATTCTGTGTTTGTGTGTGCATGTGTTTGTGTGCAGGCTTGAGATTCTAAGCAAAACGTAGTGTGTCTACTGAGGAGAGCTCAAAACTTCCCTTTGAGACTAGCATCAGTAATCCAAGTCAGGTGTCACATTGAATCATTTATTTTATGTTATTTTAGCTTATTGTTTATTTATTATTTTATTAAGATGTGTGAATGTGTGAATTCAACATTAATACTTTGATTCGTCTTGATTTTATGTCAGAATATCTTTAGGCGACTGCATTTATTTTTTTGCAGACGAGCCTCACCTGCATAGACAGACAAACGGTAGATCCCAGTAAACACATGGGATACCAGGCACATCTTCACATCAGCAGCAACTCTGTGTGGCATAAGACCTAGTTTGGGTCCAGAATATATGATAAAGTCTGATGTTTACCGATGAGCTGCCCTGTCAGGGAGGCGTCATACCTTTTCCGGTACTTTACCTTTCCAGTGTCACAGAGCGTCATTACGGTCACACACATAGTGACTGATTGTCTTCAAGTACGAACAGTACTTGACTCACAAAGATCAACTTAACGCTAGCAGTGTTTTGAAATTCCCTTCCTGGTACAGTACGATCAGCCAAAACAATCTGACCGGTTATTCCATCACCTATGAGAAACGCGAGGAGTGTGTTGCATTTGAGCTTGGAGATCTTTCTCTCCTGCTATTCATCCAGCACAGTGATCACAGATCAATGGGAATCAAACATGGCAACATCCAGTTTGATGTATAAAACTCTGTATGATCCAAAAGTGATTTTCTTGTTCTTCTGTGTGTGGACTTCTGTTATTCCATTTTATGATGATCAGTATCCACTCTGGATGGTCCTAACTCTCCGGTACAGCACCGTTGTGTCATGTTGGACAGACGTCAGTTGATGATACCAGCAAATGTGTTGATGGGTAGAGGGAGTTCTTTTTTCATGTATTTGCTCAACCCAGTGTCATTTTCCTCTCTCAGGCTGATTTTGGACTTCATGCTTTTCTGCACACAGTCCAGTCCTGGATCGAGGCACGGCAAGATCTCAACGCTACAAAATAAACACAGACTTTAAGTCTTCAGTTTACGTTGTAGAGGAGCCAAAACGTCAACAAGGTTAAAATCTCAAGTTACTCAGCAACAAAGTACAGTTTATACCCTTGACAACGAACTCAACACACAATTATCCAAGACTGGGGTTTGCAAGCGATGGTCTGTGCCCTCATAGTGGTCTAAGGTGATATTGCAAGTGGCCTACGATAGTGCCTAATGTCATTTAAAAATCAGAAGCAGGCAAAATGAGTTACTGTTTATTTTTTATTATTTTTTTGGGAATAATCAAATCAATCTCAGTAGAATTTTACAACCACACACCACAGGGCTAGGCTGGAAACAGAAAATGTCACATGACGGTCTCTGTCCACAAGTGTAGTGCCAAGAATATATATTGTTTGGAACTCATCATGCCCAGATATCTCATCAGTTAGTAAGAATGAGCATGAATTCTGCTGAGGTTAGTCTCTCTCACCTCTGTACAGCCCTGAACATCCTGCGACAGTCTTTGTCCAGTGTAACGGTGAAAGATCTGTTTTCCAGAGAACGAATCTTAATGTTGCAGGCTCGAATCTTTTGCTCCTGAAATATTCAATTGAAAAAACAGACTTAGTTTTGTATATTAAGCCAATTACGTAGGGCAACATTCACACTAAGCCGTATAAATCTGAAAATGCGTATTTTCTTCGTTTTGCCCTTCTGTCCATACTAGAACTGAACACTTTCCAGAGCAGATAAATTTGAAGACTCCATCCTTGTCTGCACTGCCCTCCACTGTGGTGTAGAGCAGACAAAGGAAACACAGAAATAAGAAAACGCTGAAATATTACTGTCATCTGACGCTGGACTTGATCTGAACATCTCTTTATTGCATTATTGGAGTGGAAAATTGTTTTATGATATATACAACCAGAGCGTTTTACATTCACAATTTCTATGGAACCCAAACACAACCAAACCCTATGTTGAATACTGGGTATGTAGTTGTCCCAGAGATTTTGGATTCAAATTGGATGAACCAGCGTGTGAAATGATGTAAACTTTTGAAACTTGTTACTTAAAGTAATGTACGTCTTTTTGCCATTATCGTGTGGACAGTCAACTTTTCTAAAACGACCTGAAAACACCAGCTCGGAAGGAAAACATTTTGACCATAAGCCGGCATTTTCAGATTCATCAGGCTTTGTGTGGCCGCGATGTAAGCTGTGTGTGTGGTTGGTTACCAGAAGCGTTTGAGAGGAGTCGTGCGTGCTTACCACATTTTTATTTTTTGTTTGAGTTTCGTTTAGCAGCAGCGTCAAACAGTTCAGATCTAAATCACAGAGGAGAAAATAAAGAAGATAAAAGTGAGCAGACACGAGACGCCAACAGAGAATCAATGGAGCACAATCTGTGTCTCTGTGTGTGGTTTGGCTTGGCATTTTGACTTTGAGTAAACAGTGCAGAGGGTAGGAGGGACAATACTGTACCTTCTGTTTCATTGGAAGGAACAGCGCTGACGTGAGCGCCAGACATCCTGAGTGAGAGCCCTTTGTCAATGTCTCGGCCGCTTAATGTCACCTGAGGACACAAAAACACACACACAGCCCAGAAGGTGAAATTCCACAGAGGTTTTTCCATTCAGTAAAAATCCATTTGAACATTGTATGATTAATTTTCCCTGATCCTCTCATGATGGATCATAAAAAGCAGTTTACTTTTTTGTAGTTCATTGAGACCATGGCTCCACATGCCTCGCCTGAGTTCTTCCTCTGTTTTTCTGCTTGGGACAGACACGTGGACGGAGACACAAATACAGATTTGTACGTGACCTTACAATTAATCAAGCCAATGCTACAAAGATGCAAATGATTAACAGTTACACACAACTAGAACAGTCATAAATACTTGATTGTAACTGATCACTTAGACATAACGAATGAATAAATAAATAAATAAATAAATCACATAATTGGGTATTCAGCCATGAGGTACTTCAGTCCAGTTGGTGGCGCTAAGCACCAATAAACTACAGAGAACGAAAACATTCAACAATTTGTTGCAAGGCAAAGACAGTGGGCATGAAAGTCCGCACAAGAAAATATGTGTTGACACTGCAGCAGAGAACTAACTAAAATATCACAACAGCACAACATCAGCTTTTAAGACACCTAGCTAGGTCGCTAGTTAGCGGAGTGGACCAAACTAACTGCTTAATAGCTATGATACTGATGAGCAGTGGTGGTTTAAGTTCAAAGTTATGCTGAGAAGAGTAAAAGTGCAGATATAGATACAGATATTCTTTTTCCAAAATAATCGATAGTGACAACTCTACACACAACTCACCTCTAACTAAGGATGCGATGGGTTTAAAGTCTGGAAAATCAATCTCTAGATTGGTCAGAAACACTTCCTCCACTGGCTCCTTCATCATTTTGCAGAAGGAGATCTAGTGAAAAAATTAAATCAATGACATTTGCAAATCCTTGCTGAGCCATATTTTTGTCTTGAATCTCTTAGGTATGATGCCATTTAGCTCAGCTGTAAAATGCAGCTGGAAGCTAAAGTGCATTTTTGACCATTAGATACAAAAACGAGAAATGTTTCATATTCTACCTTCACAAAGTAGATGGTGAAGTACACAGGCTGCCTTCCAATGCGCACGTAGTAGGAAATGACATCAGACACAAAAGGCTCCTTTGTCCTCTTTGGGTTTGTCTGCTGCTACAGAGAAGTAAAATGTAAAATTAGCCTGCATCATAACCACATCCTTTCTTTGGTAACAGCTTGGTCAAACCGTTCTGGGAAAAATCTACGATCAATAGAGAGCCCGGTGTAACACGGACACATGCACCTAAAAGAAATGAGTTCCGTGCCATGAAATGTATGTTTTCCTGAAGACACCAAGTAACACGTCATTACACATTTTGATTTTCTTCCGTTTCTTCCGTTTCTTCCGTTTGGCTCGATGCAGGTGACGATCAGGGCGTCTATGTATTGAGTTTGACTGTTGTGGTTAAAACGAAGCTACACATTTATCTTGTTTGAGGAGAGAATATGACATCCTGTGTTCTGTTCATGCAATGAACGCTAGTCAGGTCTGTCAGAAAAACAGACATGCTGCGGTTTATGCAGTTTGTAAGTCTTTGGCTGTTTATCAAGGTGGCCCACATCAGATTTTTTTGGCTGTGGTTCATATCTGATTTTGCATGCCAGGTGTTGTCACAAAAATTTGATTTTTTCTGATCACTATTGGACCACTTCGATATGTGGTCCTGCATCAGATACACAACAGATCAATGGCAGGGCATACTTAGTGAGAAACAATGAACATTTTGTAATTGTACAGTGTTTGAATAGAGGTGCGTCTGAACAGCTACATGTGTGTGTGTCGGTGGTCATTGTGTGTTCATACTGATGACAGATGTACGTCACTTGCAAGGATGAATTTGAACAGTAAAAAGATCAGATCTGAGCAAAATATCAGCATTTTTCAGCATGTGATGTTTAAGTAGCTGTGAAAATAGATCTCCTTCAATTGTAGCATACCGTTTTAACCAAATTGGGAATTATGGAGGCCAAGGGCTTGATGTTACAGTCGTACCATGAGTCCACCATGCCCAAGTAGGTACCAAGAGCGCAGGGATTCCCCTTGGACAGGGGGAGCTTATTCTGAAAAAAGGAACATGGAAGTGGAATCAAACATCAGGGAGAAGACGACACAGCTGATATTTATAGCCTTTCCCATTTGTGTACTTTTTCTTCAACCTCTTGCTGTCCTAACAAAGACGTCTAAGAAGCATCGACCAGCGTGTGAGCATTTCCTCCTGCTTACCTTTTGCTATGACAGAATATATATATGTGTTTTTATGTTGATTGACATGTGTTGACTTTCACATGACGCTACTGAAAGATAAGTGATATGAGGAAGTTGCTTAACCTTGACAGGGGAGATGGGTGTTGAATCCTCACAAACAGGGATGTAGTAAAACTGGAGGCTGACGGTCGTTGTCAGAAAAAGCCTCCGAGCTTCCCTTTTCCTGAAAAGAGAAACCAATGATGCGTGAGACAGTGAGTGCGACAGCGTGTTTAATAACACACATACACACACACTTTTACAGCCCTGGGGTAGACTGGCGACCTGCCCAGGGAGTACCCTTTTGTTCGCCTAATGACTGCTGCCATTTAGATAATGAATGGATGGACTTGTTTACACTGTTTGATCACTGCAGTACAGAAAGATCTTGAATGTATGTTTTTTCTATAACTCTATAACATTTATCCATATATCCTGTACTATAATTTTATTTCCTCATTAAATGTATTTAATGTATATGTATTTTTGTCTTGTCATTTGTTTACATTTGGAGCATGTAAATGTGGTCTTTGACAGTTTTTTTTTTTTTATGACAGTGTTGGAGGTACCATAGTTTTATATTTATTTTTTTAATCACAGGGTGAGATAAATCTCTGAGAAAAAAAGCCCCCAAATTTGTGAGTGTCTTGGTTGCAACAATTTGATCTGAACCCTGTGAACTTTCATACAGTAAAAGCTTTGCCGGGGCCAAACACATTTTGTCACTCCATAACTGTAAATGTAACACTGGTTATTTAGCATTTATTGTATTAAAAATCAATCCATATCGGTGCACCCCCACCCGCCCCCCGCAACACACACACACACTACAGTTAACAAACGAGAACGTGAGTTTGTTTTGATAAGTCACCGTGGATTGTCACCACTACATTCGGACAGATTTCTGTTTCTCTGCGTGTTTTATCTCAACTTGTCGTCTTTTAACGGAGTCTCATGTTCGTTAAAAACTAAGCAAACAGTTTTACGGTTAATACGGAGCAGTCGGTGACGTTTTAAAAAACAACCGGCATCAATCTGCGGCTTTTTAGCGCTCAACATCAATATCAACAACATGCTACGGACGTAAGTGGCGTACGTACGTACGTACATACGCAAAAAAGACACCTTCAAAATAAAAGCATTGCCGTTTTAATCCACGCATGAGGTAAACTTATTAAAGTTTTATTTTCTAATTTCCGATTAACCTTACGCGGGCCGGTCAGGGACAGACAAAGGGCCGGATGTGGCACGAGGGCCGTACTTTGCCCAGGTCTGGTCTACACTGAATGGCTCAGTGCAGGTCACACTGAAATCTCAGGCTCTTATTTAAGAAACTTCTCTTCCCGTCTATATGAACATGTTTTGTCCCTCACCTGAACATGTAGTATGCCTGCGCCAGACGTCCCAGTACCCTGTCGTCACCCATGGCCACTATCCTGGCCGTGAAGTGTTTCTGCTGCTTGGAGAAGGAGGTCTGTATTCCGCTGCTCCCTGCTCGCATCTGCAGAGTGCCCCCTCTCCTTCCTCCACTCCCGCCCCCTCCATTACTTGTATTGTCCTCCAAGGTGTCCTGCATCAGCACCATGCTGTCCTTCACAGATGGTTTCATTTTAATTCCTCCATGCCGTGTCAGCTTCATTGACTCTTGCTCACTGGGAAATGGCGATGTTCATCAGCAGAGTTAAAATCAACGTAATCTTTTAGAATTCATTCATTCTTACATTTCTAACATAATTACACTGGTGCATTTTAATGATTAAAAAACAGCTGGTTGTCATCAGATTATTGCCATCATCACATGGGACAGGAAGTGAAGCATGGTTCAATCGGCCAATGGCAGTACTTTGGAGTTGACACAAACGCGTAGACTTTCCATTTTTGTTACCACAGCAACAGTGGTTTGCTGTCACACACAACTAGTCAGGACGGAAAATAATTTTTTCTATTTTTTCCCCCCTCAGCATTGCCAGAGCAACGAAGAGAAAGTGATGTCATTTTTACATCCCAGCCACTTGGCTGCAACAGGAGTCAGTGATCAGAGGACTTGGAATTAATATCATATTGGTTTTTCATGGCATAGAAACAAGAGAAGTGTGGACTCTCAAGTATATCTGTCATCTGATGTTATGGTCCCTGTTCCTGCTGTTTACTTTGCTCAGAAGTATTTTTTGCCTGATTGTCGTAAGGAATAAATGAAAACCCATTATGGGGTTTGTTTTTTGTTTTTGCATTATTTTATATATTTGCAAGAATTAATTTTGAAGCATAGCTATTGCTGCGCTAGAACAGGCAAAACTGTGCTGCAAACTCTTGATTGACAAAAAGGCACTGGACTTACTTTTTGCATTGTTCCCGTGGCGCGCTCACGCCGCCAGGATCCAGAGGTGCCTGAGGGGTATCAGCTCCAGGGGGCAGGTCCCTTTCAATTCCGCTGTCGGTGGACACGACAGAGAAGCGAGTCATGTCAGAGGGTGTCGGGTCACTTGACAGATCGCACACCTCAAATTCCTCTTGGTCCTGGCTGAGGACGAAAGGGTGGTCCGCCAAGGAACTGGAACGACAGGAACGATACCACCTGGCCAGCAGTCGCCCTGTCAACAATTCAACATTTCGTTATTTAACACTGCTAACCTTGACAAAACACTTTGATCGTCCACGTGTTTTCTCCTGCCTGTTTTGTTTTCAGTTAGTGTCACTTCTTCACTTCATTCATCTGAAGATTCTACTCACATCTGCCCAGTGTCTCATCTCTAAGGGTTTAATGCACGTTTGATGATAAAGGCAGCACTTTTGGCAGCGCTGTATAGTAGTATATAGTAACCTAACCGACCACATTGGCCAATAAACCATCAGAGTTTTTTTAAATTTTTTTATTGGCTGTAAAGCGGTCAGGCTTTGCATGCACACACAATTTCCTGAGGATATAGACTGTAAAGGCACACAGAACTCAGTCACGCAAAATTTTACAGTCGCATGGTTTTAAATCAAACCTGTCCAGTCTCATTAAGTTTCATTTAATGAATCCAATGTCAACAAACTGAATTCAATCTAAGGAAAAGCACACACTGGTTTGTGTTATACTTCACTCCTTAGGGGTGGTCACACTTGTTGAAATCTAAAATCATATAAAATGTTTATTGATGCTATAAAGCATGTAATTATTCTGCCAAAGAGCTTACGTTTCACCAGCATTGCATTAGTGTGTTTAATAGATATCAAAAAAGTAACATTTCTCCAAAACCAATCTTCAAATTGTTCGTCATCAATCTTCAGCCTGTCAATCTAATAATGGACTAAGATGGACTAAGATTAGAAACGTAACCGCCAATTGCCAATGTGTAGGTAGGTATTGAGCATTGCAGAGTATAAAATAAATTTGTCATATTTTAAATTTTAATATGTCTGTCACACGGCTTAGCGTGATCAATCGTTCTACACACCTCAAGGTAAAAATAGAGCGTGGTTTTACATGGGCAAAATGATGAGCAAAGGTTGAGCCTTGTTGGAACTATGTCCTCTTTGAGCGCTGTCTTGATCCTTCTAGTTTTCGCCTCTGTCAGTTTGGACAATTAGTAGTAAAAAAACAAAAAAAAACAACAAACAAAAACAACCTCTATAGACCCCCACAGTGTGCAGAGACACTCACAAATATCCAGATCCTCTGTCCACATGTGGAAGCTCATGCCGGGGTTAGGGAGAGGGCTGTTACACAGTGATCCAGGGGACAATGGGTCTGCATCATCATACACACACACACACACACACACACACACACACAGGAAGAGAGAGGGGAAGAGACGGAACTGTCACAAAGACACCAAAACAGCATCCCCTTACTTCCTCTCTGAATCCTCCTGTTCATCCCTCGGGCTCCCAGCTGATGGGGGAGGGGCAAATGTCAGATGGATAGCTGTTAAGATGATATCATAATATTCGGGGTAACCGAGGATGACATGGTAAAAGAGCTCCAGCAAAGTATAAAAACACAGAGATCTGATTCGACTGATTTTGCTGTGAGGGAGGCCAGTAAAGCGGAGACAGGTCACAAGTCTCAGTGTAAATCGATGTAATGCCAGCACGTCCATGACAGTGCCACACAGAATTACAATGCTGTATGACATTGTTTAGATTAGAATAATATAAAAAACATATTTAGACAACCAAAACATCAACTTGCATGTCTACGCTGTATTTCCTCAGCACAAAGCACTCTTGCATCTCCTACCTGAGCCGCCGTTGGTGACGATCTTATTGTACAGCCCCTGAAGACGACCTCTCAGTGCAGCCCCCTCCCCTCTGCTGCCTTCCTCCACACTCTGCTCTAGAGACGCCAGCACATCCTGAAAGTACGGCTCAACGTCTTCACCCATGTCCTGTTCCACCGTCCCGCATACGCACACGCAGTCACACAAAACACACAGGAAGATAAACACATGCAGACTATGTATTAATAGCAAAGAGGGGAAGGGTCAGGTGTGTGCGTGTGTGTCCTGCAGAGGTGTTACTTTAGGAACAGAGCCAGGAGACGTTTCCACCAGACAAATCAGTGAATACTGTCTTCTTTGTGGATGTGTCACATCACGTACAGTACTTAGTGTGGAGGGACAATTAAAGCCTCTCAGATATACTAAGATCACCTCGTCAATGTCTTGTTTGACAATAACATATTAATGTAAATTAATCACTCAACCAAATCACTCAAAAAAAGTGACTCAGGATACACTTGAGTGTTGTGGCATCTGTTAACCACTTAAAAATCTAAAATGAGAATCTAAAACCCTAAATTAAGATACTGTTCTCCATCACTGAACTATAACAAGTGGTTAGGGTGTAATTAAATGCAACAACTATCTTTCGGCAATATTCAGACAGTGATTCTGATGGGTGATACACGTACTATGGAGCAAGTCTTGGACAAATTTGCCAGAATAAACACTAAATTGGAAAGCTTGTTGGAGATAGCTGGTATCCCAGTAACAGTGCATTTCATCCACTTAGGTTAATGCTGAGGTCTTAGAGCAGGGGTTTTCAAATTCATCAGATGTTTTCAGAGTCATCTTAACCAGCTGCATCACACCGTGGTACGGCAGCACTACCGCTGCGGACCGCAGTCGCCTGCAGAGATTGGTTAAGACTACTGAGAAGATCACCAGAACTCCAATACCCTCTCTGCAGAGCATCTACCTCCACAGAGTCCACAGGAGAGCAGCCTCCATGCTCAAAGACCACACGCACCCACAACACGGACTGTTCACACTTCTACCCTCAGGTCGGAGGTACTTTAGTATATATAGATATTTCTGACTATTGTATTTTCTACATATTGTATTAGTTGTATTGTTGTATAGTAGTATTGTAGTATTTTCTCTCATTTTATATAGAACTTGGCATCACTGTGGACAGCAAAGGAAGAATTTCATTGCACAGAGGAACTTGTTTTCTTTGCTGTACGTGACAATAAACTTTGATTGATTGATTGAAAGAAATTCTGCTGAAATGCCCAAAGTTTCCAAATGTAAATTAAGTAAATAAAATGAATACCAAATATATCAGGATGCATTCTGGGGAAATAATAATGAAATAATAACTGATACAGCTAGAATAAAGAAAAATTTAAGGGAAATAAAAAATATCAGTAATTTTAGGACTTTTTTTTAATCAGAATGTTTTACATTTCTTTTGTATGTAGACTGATGTACTCAATCACTGGGGTACTAATGTAAAAAGGCCCATTAAAATACTTTGAATAACCCTGAACGGCTTACCTTAAAGTGTAAACGACACACAATCATTATCAGTGTTCAAATGATTAAATTGCTCCTAGAAAATAACCTGCAGAATCTTTGAACCTGCAGCATACAAAGGCTTTACTGTCAAGAATTTAACAGGTAAATTTAAGGTCAACTATGATATATATAGACCGACAAAGCACAGAGCTGCAGAACACAGTGGTGACAGCACGTATGGAGGACCGCACACTGCAAGAAAAAGATCAGACTATAACAGGAAAGAGGTTGTGAGATCTGAGAACAGCAAACCACTGACCTTCAGGGCCTGAGCCAGCTTAGCTCCATCGCACTGCTCGTCGCCTAAAGCGGCTTGGATGGAGTGTTGGACCACATTGCACATGTGATCTACAGCATTGCGGAGTCCACCTGAATCTGATGAAGACGCCCCAATATCATCTGATATGACTTGTACCAGGCTATCAGAGAAAACCTCTGGGTCAGCCAGCACAAAGATCCTGCAGGAATTTGAAAGGGTTGATTGATGCTGGACACGAACAGGAATGTGAGCATGGTAAAACGTCTATTATACGTCTAGCTTGTTATGAAAACATTCTCACAATGCAGGCTGATCCAGCCGCTCGGGCAAATTAGTTTGACAAAGCATTTCAGTAGAACAGCATGTACAAGCAGGAGGAAATAAACTGTTGGCAAATTCTCAATCCTCTAATACTTCTATTGAACATAGAGACGAGCGATAAATGAGCAGACTTACCACTCCTGAAAGGGATAGTGCTCGTTTTTAAAGCACTGCTCCGATACGAGCATCCTCTGGTACATGAGCCCTGTGGATCAGACGAGCATTAAATGACACCATCGTTACACCTCCAGCACAATTAAATGATACTTTTCACCCCCATCACCAGCGGTAGACTTATTAGATGGTATTAAACTCTGTTATTTAGTTGATTTTAGGCCAATAAATCCAGCAACCTCTGATGCATTATGCCAGCTAGTTATCACTTATATATAACTATGTTGGCTTGCACAAACTACTGTGATTGCTGAGGCTAACCTGAAAACACACTTGGAGAACGCAAATTTAACGTGACAAGTGGAAATAGTGTTGGAACCCTGACAAAAGGGGCTCGCCCAGGTCTTGCTTTTAATGTCATCTGCAATGCAAAACATAAACAAAGACTTGAATGACACATGGAGCGTAGCAACCTAGGCAGCCGACATATGCCACTCTTCAACGTGTTCTCAGACAAACCCGTGTTGCAGCCTCTTTAAGGTGTCACATTGATTTTCTTGGATAATTAGTAAGTTTATTATTCTAAGATTTACCAGACACACCCTTTCTGGTTCTGTGGATGAATAGACACTGTTTGTTGTTGCTTTGGAACTAGTTCAAATTCCATTTCCTTTGCTGTGGTCAGAACTTATGAAAACCAGTTGTGGCAAGAATATGAACACACTTGAATCGGAACGATTCCCGAACAAAACATTTTTCTTGGAAAGAGCAGATCAATTGATGACAAACCTGGCTTTGTGGAAGCAGATAAAGTGAACAACATGAAAGCAAATTGAATAAAATCTATATGACAAAAAGGGATAGTGTAGGAGGAGGAGTGTGTGGGGCTTGATCTGCTCTCTGCCTTTTAATCCAGGCAGTAATGGAAGACAGAAACACATAGACAAAGACTTGAGTGATACCTGGAACGTAGCGTTCGGTTTTTATCTGCTTCGTGTAGCTGAGACCAATGGTGCAGTACGGACGAGGGAAGGTCAAGAGACGCTTACAACAGTCATAAACCCGCTTGTACAGTTCATCTGGAATGCAGGCTGTCTGGAAGATCAGCACACACGCGCGTACACACACACACACACACACACACACACACACACACAACACAGAACACACCAAAAAAATTCCGATCAATCCTATCTTTCCTGGAATATACAAATACTTCCTCCTGTCTCTGGGTTTAAAGTGACAATCCATCCTGTGACTTTATTTTCTCAACTGCCTCTTACCTAACATGGAAACAGATTTTAACAACAGAGCAAAATACAGCATACTGTACCTGAATGACAGCGTACATGAGTGTATGGAGCAGAGGTATGATATGTTTGCGAAAGTCCCATCTCTGAGCCTGCAGAGGAAATTCAAATTATGTCACTTATGCCACTGAATGAATGGAGCTGAGTTTAAAATGTTCCATGGATGAAAATGTACCTTTTCCAGCTCATTTAGCAGCACTCGCACCAGAGCTAAGCTGCTGGCAGGGTTATTCTGAACCTTCTTATGAAGTGTCCATCTCAGCATGCCTGCACACACACATGCACAGAAACAATTAATATTTCCACAGCACTGAACGCAAACTTGTCACATTTTTCTCCATTACCATGCTAATCTCAAAATGTGTCAGATGACTAACAACTGAACAACTCTCAACCTGCTGACAGGGCTAAATATTCCACTGACTGAGTGAGGAGGTTAAGGCTGAGCTCAGTAAATAGCTATCCAGGGTGGGAAAGGTTAATAACACACACACGGACAAGTCCAGTATCAGTGGTGAATGCCTACATATTATACCTTTGTTGTAACACTTCTCAGGCTGCTGGCTGCACTGTTCCATGGGTAGGGCAGCTTGGACACTGCGGCGGAGTTCTGCCTCTGAAACAGAGGGGGCACCGCCGGCTGGTAGAGAAAGAATGAAAGACGGACAGACAGATTACAACAATACCAGAATGTAGAAAACTAAGTATACAGTATATATATATATATAACTAAATATACTAATATGTACCAAGTGTGTGCATACAATTATACACTGAGTTTGTGAGTAAATGTTTCAGTGAAAAATGAGAGAGTGTTTTATCCACCTGTTGGCTCCATCCTACACGCACTGTTGGAACTATCCCAGAGGGCCATACTGGTCATGTCTGATGTTCATGACGGGCCTAAAGCCTAAAACCAAGAAAGAAGAGAGACAGAGGATATAAAGCGGGTGGTCAACTGGTGGTCCAGCCTGTAAATGTGTTCCACCAGATAAGTCTATCACCTTACTTGACAACTTCAGGGCTGACAGTAAGTGTGGGCAGGAGATTCATGCTACTATTACTTCTTTATTTAGAATCTGTTCCAGCAAATACCTGCCCTGCACACACACATATAGATGCCACCAACACTATATCAACTATAGGTGAAAGTTCTCACATAACACCTACCTATACAAACTTCATCCCATGTCGCACACACACACACACACTCAATGGTGCCTTCACAAATTGAAACGACCAACTACTCTGAATGTCAACTGAGAGCTGCTTCATTGAAATCCATTCCAAAACAGAGGAGTTCCATCTGAAGATGTGTGGCACAGGCACTTGTTGACATTAATCCTATTAACCCATATATATCCAACACAAATTAAATAAAAGGCCTAACCATCACTAATGCATTTGTGATTGCCACATGTAAAGAGCTGTAAGGACAGTTGATCAGGATCTGATTGTATGTGCTAAATTTAGATTGTATGTGCTAAATTTAGCTAAATTTAATTTTACTCTTAAAAAAATCTTTATTTGTATCAACCCTTTTATACATTGAATGCAGAGGGAGATACTTCAAGATGTGATTACTGCAATGAATAAATAAAAGCATCAAGACAAATGTCTAATTAAAAGGTACCTAAAAATACTGACAATACACCGTTCCTGTATAACAAATTCTTAGCTACAGAAAAGTGGCAAAAAAACCCCAAAAAAAACCCAAAAAAAGTTTGCAATATTGTTGTTTAAAGTCAGCGATGCAATAATCAGGAACACAAAGTCATAGATAAACATCATGCAGCGTGTCCAAAATGAACAGGTACACTAAAACCTCTGAGCTACAGCATTACAGCAGAAAACTTCCACAAAAAGTTCCACACGAAAAGTTCCACATTAAAAACCGAAACGTGTGATATAAATATCACGGTGGCATAAACTCACCCTCTTCTGTCCAAGCAAAGACTGCTCCTCTCTTACATCCACACACTACAATCGCTGCAGTGCAACTAAAGAGTCCAGAGGAAAAGAGAGTGTGTGAGAGAGAGAGAGGGAGAGAGAGGGAGTGAATGAGTCACAGGCAAGCCAGAGGAGCAACTCATGGGTGAGTCTAGTTCCTCTTGTGTGAGAGGTGATGAGTAAGGTAATGACTGCACTGTGGGGAAAAGCACTTTGTGCGTCCATGTGTGTGTGTGTGCGCGTGCATGTGTTTAAAGGGGAGCTGAAAGGAAGGTAGAGGGAGACAAAGTGTGTGTCAGAGTGTGAAACAGCCATTTGAGCCTAGTGTACTTAGCTTCTATTTGTACTCGTTACAATTTGTGGACTTGTGAGTCTTCACTTCTCATCAGTTAATGTTTTATTGACCACACCCTCTCACACTGCATGTTATGGATTCAGTCTTGACCCCGGTATGAAAGCAGCTGCATCAAAAACCCACAAACGGCGCTGCCTCAGCAGCTGTATGTTGCCTGTTTGACCAGAAGTTTCCGGTTCTCTCCGTCTCCCAGTCTTTGCATCATCATGTCTCGGTCTAGTGTCTGTATTGTGTTTCTTTATACAGCATGCATGCACATAAACATATGACCCCAAGTCATTCAGAGTGCATGCAAACTTACTGTCACAAATACACTGCAGTCTGGTTTTACCTCTGGAACAGAAAGGAAAACAAAAATATCAGTGTCGGAGTTGACACATGAACCGTAAACAATGTTTCCTCTCTGAATGAGTGGGCAGACGGCAGTATTTTTAGATGCGAAGAGAGAGAGCGAGAGATAAAGTGAGAGAGCGAGCTTCAAAGAGGCACTGCATTGTGCACTTTGTGCATTTTTGCTTCTTGTTCACCCAAACTCTAGCTAGAAAAACGGCACTGCAGAAAGCACGTGCAAGAAACATTCAATTTATGAAATGATAAAGGTAGCTACGCAGCCGTAATAAAGCATCATCAAAATTACCCCATTTTTCACAAGATTTCCCTTAAAATCCCCATTATTTACCTTGAAATCATTTTTTTTACAATATTCAGCAATATCACAAATAGGTTGACTGTTTCTGTTTATTTACAGAAATGCTTGTTCACACTAACATTTATGAAGATAAGCATTAACCAAACTGTATGTATTGATTTTACTTGTTTGATATTTATTTGATAGGAACGGGTACAATGTACACAGAGAATTGAGCAACAATTATCCAATGCACTGCATCACAACATTTGTAGCTACGGCAAAATTCCAATGCTGGTCCCTACAGGGACCTTTAAAATAAACATGAAACATAAAAACCTGAAACGTATTGATAGACTATAGAGTAGTACAAGCGAATACACATACATACAAATACACACACACACAACTAAACAGCACAAACTTCCCCCCATTGCTTCACATCACTTCATGATTGGTTAGCTTTTAAAAATCCCCCTTAAACTGCCTGCCTGTATTTGGCCAGCCTTCCTGTGTATGGACTGTTTTTGACCTGATTAAAGCCTGCCATTTTCCTTACAACTCTGTTTCTGTGCCTCTGTGTTAGTTGCTATGCACAATTAACATATAATTTATGAATATTCCATGTCCACATGCTGGTGCCATGTATTATGTATACACAGCGGCTTAATCTAATCTTTGCCACAAAGCTGTATAAGTATAGTACACACACACTGATGTGAACACAGTCAAGCTAACTGTTCATGATTACAAGAGATAATCACAAATATTCTCTTTCATCTTTGTGGATTTACGCAAAAATCACCTGCATCGGTTTCTCTGCAGTGTCTGTCAACGTGTATACAAGCCACAAATCTACGTGTGTGATCAGGCCGACTTATGCGTAACGTAAATCACCGTCAGTCATTTCCTGACAAAAGTATTTCATTTGTAACACACTATTTGTTTAGTCAGCCAGTTACACAAGTCCAGAGGACCAGCTGTAATGTAAATGAAGGCCACATACATGCCAGTCAAACAAACTTCCTTCCGTCCACACATTCACGATGCAGCGAACCGCCACCTTGCATGACAGGGGTCAGATGAAGCCTCTATCAATCAGAAAACAATACTAGTCATTTCCATTCATGCACGATGCAGTCACCACAGAAAACAGGAAGGACCTGGATGTGTTGCGTGGAAGTGAGAGAGAGAGAGAGAGAGAGAGAGACAGAGAGTGAGAGAGGGAGGCAGAGAGAGAGAGAGACAGAGACAGAGAGAGAGAGACAGAGAGTGAGAGAGGGAGGCAGAGAGAGAGAGAGAGACAGAGACAGAGAGAGAGAGACAGAGAGTGAGAGAGGGAGGCAGAGAGAGAGAGAGACAGAGACAGAGAGAGAGAGACAGAGAGTGAGAGAGGGAGGCAGAGAGAGAGAGAGACAGAGACAGAGAGAGAGAGACAGAGAGTGAGAGAGGGAGGCAGAGAGAGAGAGACAGAGAGAGAGACAGAGAGAGAGAGAGAGAGACAGAGAGCGAGAGAGAGAGATGGTGCTTGACAGTTCAGTGGAGGTGGAGTTGAGTTTGTGGCTGATGGTGTGCGCGCATGGTAGTTTGACTGGAAATCCCCAGCTTGGGACAGCATTGAGCATACAGGGACGATACAATATACATATGTGGCAGGGTGAACACTGGGTAGGAAATGTCACGGGGCCAGCTGAAGGGCATGTTGTCACTTTAAGATAAGCCGCGCATCATACCAGAGTGTGGCATTCCTGTGACGTTAAGGGAAGCAGAAAACTAAGGGACTGCAGCGGTGTGTATTTTGTACAAATTATTCAGCAGCGTTACACCATGCCAGAGGCATAAAAACTAAAATAAAATTTTTTAAATTAACTGTGGATGTTAAAAAAAGATGTCTGTATTCCTTTACAGATAGATTGTAGATGAATATGACAAAAAATGGCAGATTTGTGCCGTTGCAGGATATT
Organism: Brotula barbata; assembly: GCA_900303265.1. Classification (NCBI taxonomy): domain Eukaryota; kingdom Metazoa; phylum Chordata; class Actinopteri; order Ophidiiformes; family Ophidiidae; genus Brotula; species Brotula barbata. The sequence goes on from OMNV01018840.1 coordinate 249,833, forward strand.
CTGTTGAAGACATCTAGTATTTCAAGTCAAATAGTTAAAATCCTAATGAAGTCGTGGTCTAAAAGTCGAGTTCCAAGTCCCAAATTTGTAACTTCGGTCCACATCGAGTCCAAAACCCTAACTATGGAGATGGAACAAGGACAAAACATTTTGTAATTTTGAACAAAAATAATGACGAAAAAGCAAATGTCAGACCTATGCATTTCTGTTTGTTTTGATTTTAGTTTTTGATTCTTTGCGTTTCATTGGCTATCAATGGCAAGGTTGCAACTGGCTGAGAGGACAGGTCGTGAGTCCATGACAGGGTTAACACACAGACCGATAGCTCAGTCACACTCCCATTCATACCTATGAGCACAGAGAATTTCCACTTCCCCTAAGCTGTCTTAGGTAGAAGGAAGAAGGAAACCAGAAAACCCAGAGGACAGCAGCACAGACACAGGGGAGAACATGGAAACTCCACACAGAAAAGTAGTCTGCCGATGCGTTAGGCCTAGCTGGATTCAAACTCAGGACCTTCCAGCTGGGAGGCCACAGATGCAAAACAATTAGACAAGCAACAAGAGACAAGATCCACCCAGGCGCTCATCTAACCCAGTCTGAGCTCAGTGCAGATGACGTAAAAACTTCTCTGCATGATATCAGACAAATACCACATATGCAAATATTTTTAATGAAGTTGTAGCTGGTAATAAAAGAACCCACCGTCATGTGGTTTGTTGTCTCCGACTTGGTGACCTCGAGCCTGGTGGCCTCATGAAGCTGTCCAGCAAAATCTGATCAACAAATACAAAGTGGCAACACACGGACTTTCTTGACACTGCAACTTGTGTTGTCACAATGAATCAAGATTCAACGTCAAAGCAGCATCATGAAATGCCACAAGGTTTTTAAATTCCAACAAAACACATGCAGATTACCAGCCAAGTAAAAACAGAATACACTGATATCAACTACATTCATTCTTGCTAGTTTAAACTGATTTTTCACTGGTAGGGGGCATTAAAAAAATAGAGCAACTTGCCATAGAACAAAACTGAGAATATCCAAATATGGAGAGGGTAAATATAAAAGATATCCAGAAAGAATTGGACATAGGCGGTTTGTCGCATTTCCAAAATCTTTGAAATTGGACACAATATTTTTTAATCCCCAGTTTGAATAATTGTCCTGCTTCCAGGTCATTCAACCGATCTGTACTTCTACTGAGGTTGACATCTTACTAAAGCTCTACACGTCATTTCATATTTTGTCATTTAGTGATAGGGGTCAGGGATCATTATAAAGGTCCCTATATATCCATCTCCATGTTGATTGTAAAATTCTACTAAGTTATTGCACACTACCTTTCTCACATTAATAACGTTTCTCTCTGGAAAGTTCAACAATAGCAGAAAAGTTCAACTTCTACATGAATGTGAATATACTCATGCATACATGAGTATATTCCCTTATTACTCCCTTAGGTAATATTATTAGGAAACACCTTATAAATTTCCATTGCTATGCAGATGACACCCAGCTATACGTATCAATGGAGCCAAATGACACTAATCAGCTTACTAAACTTCAGGCGTGTCTTAAGGACATAAAGACCTGGATGTCCTGCAACTTTCTTCTGTTAAACTCGGACAAGACGGAAGTCATAGTGTTTGGGCCTAAACACCTTAGAAACACATTATCTGATAATATAGCTACTCTGGATGGCATCACCTTAGCCTCCAGCACCACCGTGAGAAATCTGGGAGTCATCTTTGATCAGGATTTGTCTTTTAACTCGCACATAAAACAAATTTCTAAAACTGCCTTTTTCCATCTGCGTAACATTGCAAAAATTAGGCACATC
>OMNV01018840.1:251698-280549 GCA_900303265.1 Brotula barbata
GTTAGGGCTGGATCAGAATCACCCTGGACCAGCCCCTAGTTATGCTGCTATAGGCCTAGACTGCCGGGGGACTTCCCAGGATGCACTGTGCTTCCTCCTTCTCCATCTATACTTAGTCATGTCCCATTACTGCATATTACTAACTCGTCTTCGTCCCCGGAGTGTTTCTGCTTTGTCGCCCGTCAGGTCCACATGGAGTTTAAGACGGCTTCCAGTTGGACTCATATCCAGATTCATCTTTGCTACTGTTCTTGTTTCAGTTGCTCTCTGTTTTCTCTCTTTGTGTCTCCCCACCCTCTCCCACTTTCTCTCTCAACCCAACCGGTCAAGGCAGATGGCCGCCCTCCTAGAGCCAGGTTCTGTTCAAGGTTTCTTCCCTTTAAAAGGGGAGTTTTTCCTTGCCGCTGTCGCCAAGTGCTCGCTCATGGGGAATGTTGGGTCTCTATATATTGAACTGCTTTACCTGTAAAGTGCCTTGAGATAACTTGTGTTGTGATTTGGCGCTATATAAATAAAATTGAATTGAATTGAATACATGAAGAGAAGTTTAGCACTTCAACATTCCAGTGTTTTAGAGTCAACCTGCCTCTGTGCCCGGGGCATAGAAACACACGCACAATCAACACACCTCAGCAACACACACACACACACACACACATTATTAAGTGTGTTAATGCACACACAAAGAATACCCAAAAGCAGAACACACCCCAGGTGAAACCAAACTCCTAAAACAGACACTTTTAAATCTGATGTGAGCAAAAAGGAACTCAATCAATTTGATTTCCTGGATCAACATGCTGGACAATATAAGGAAGTCCTCTTGGACCGGCAAAAGTGTGTTTCCGTGTGTTATGTGTGCGTTTAAGTGTCTGTGGAAAACGTGGAATTTTGCAAAACTTTTCTGATTCAATGGAGATTATTTCCTCCTCTGATCCGCACAATAATGCCAAAAATCTGAAAACAACGCAGCCAAAGCAGGAGCCTGAAATCTGATGAAAACTAGGTTTAAAACTGGAAAATGTGTGTGACAAAAATGGCAAAGAATCTGAGTGGAGGATTGCACTGGTCTGGCTGGACACAGTAGGAATGACAGACGAGTCATTTATTTTGCCAGGAGCAGTGTGGTAAATCCATCAAACGAAAGGAAGACGAATACAAAGGGGTTTCCCAAGAAGGTGTGTGTGCGTGTGTGTATGTGAAATGACGCTCTCCCGGGGGGTCTGCAATAGTGCGTATTGGGTCAATGGGATCAGGAAGGATCAGTTTAGGATGTGGCCCCCAGAAGAAGCAAATGCACACACACATTACACACAGAAGCATAGATACAAATGCACAGGGCATTTCCATAAAACTGCCCAAAAACAACAAATACTGTATATCAGCATGTATTCAAGAAAAATCTGAAGACAGCAATACACAAAAACAAACGTAAAAGAAGTTCTGGTCCTTACAGTTGCATTTATTTTTTGTGATAGTCTTCAGATTAACACATAACAAGTCTTTAAAGCTAAAAAATGACCACTTCTTACACAAGGAAAATGTGTAAGTGCATTTACTGATCCCTTTGATGAAGCCTTTCAAACTTTATTTAACCCCTTCAACACTGGCAAATTAGTTGGTAACTGAGGACAATTTGTGGCAAACCGTCTAGGAATCTTTAAAGGACTCCTCATCCTGGATTCATACAGCAGGATGTTGGACACTTTCTTTTTTCTTCCAAATCCTCTATAACTAAAATGGGAACATACCAGAGTTTGAGAGCATTTTGCAATGTTCACTCTGAACTCAGAATGAGTCATATGAGGATATTCACCAAATTGCAAGTAATGTTATTTTTCATTTCTATTCTGTAGACGTGTTGTGTATCAATGTATATAGATTTCTCCAGAATGCTTGCTCATTATTGTGGCATCTTTGGGAACACTGGACATTTCTCATAGAATTTACATGAACACCAGAGGTTGTGTTATGTCAAGTTAGTTATGAAACAAATATACAAAGCAGTAACTTGTGAAATTTCTCCACCCCAACGGCATCGACGTCAAGTGAAACTAACGTTGGGAACCTCCTGATCACACAGACTCCACCACGCCTGCAGCCTGTGTGGATACAAATCATCTCTCAGTCACATGACCTGTATGTGTTTGTTCACATTCGGGACAAAAATAAATCTTGCTATCAACACATACATTGTTTACAAATGTCTAGACCTCAGTTGCCACTTAAGAGAGCTGCTGCACTCTCCTCGAGCTAAGATGTTCATTTTCGGGAAAACCTGAATGAAATCTTTGTTTAAAGTCACACTGCAGCTTCCAAAAATCAGACAGCGGCAGACTCATCAATTTGAGCTGCCGCTCTATTGTTAGGTTGGTGATGAATACAAAAACAAACGGCAACTCGTCTTGGCATAATTGTGTGCCTGTGGAAATCTGTCTCCACTGTGACTAAGAGTACGTCATACCAAGTGTGTGTGAAGAGTGTGTGCACACGTGTCAGTCAAGTGTATGTCACGCTTTTAGTACATCCTGTGCTTGTAGCCGTTGGCTCACTTTACACCGAATGGATGTCTGTGGATGTTTACAGCTGTCTTACTATGTTGCATTATTACACCCCAAGACGCTAAATGAGCTCTGCGGTGCCTCTGGTGGACATTCTACAGGAATCTGCACATTTACCTGGTTTTTCAAAAGTCAAAAGAACATTGAGAACCATTTCCCCAAAACTAAAACCACATTCCCCCTCACATCAGGGAGGAGAAATATGTGGAAATATATTCAAGAACGGTATCAAAATATTCTTCAATTCCACTTTGTTCATAATCCTTTAAATAACCCTGACTCGTACTCTCAATTACCATTTAATTTACCACTGTATAAGGGGATGATATAAAACAATCACAGCCACATTTCAGAAAGCAACGATGATACGTTTTCATCAAAGAGTAGCACCAGCCTGGGAGCCGTGCTTTCATATGATCCCTTGTTGTGGTGCTCAAGCTCAGTGATTACAGAGATTAATTCCCTATGTATAAATACAAATCCATTCTTATTGAAGCTAAAAACATCTCTAGACAAAGAAAGCCTTGTTCCCACAAATACAGCCGTGGCCTCAGATATTGCGCCAATGGAGAAGCACAGCATTGTGAGGAATAGTAAGCATGGACGATGTCTTCTTACACACAAACACAAAAGAAGAAGAAAAGATGGGTGAATGTTACAATACAATATTAAGATGTCTCTCTTTCTGACGTACGGTATGTACGGAGTTATAGAGGTTAAAGATACGTTTCCTACAAAGAGTGAACCAAACTGAAGCAGCTCTGCCCAGCTTATCCAAACTGTTTCTCCGACATCGGCATTCCAGACAGAGGAGCATCCTTACATTTTTGCATCCATGTGTGATGGATGATGTGTCTGACCTGTGACATCAACAGTCCGAATTTTCCCTAAGCACTTCCTTGCCGCTGTCGCCAAGTGCTTGCTCATAGGGGAATGTTTGGTCTCTACATATTCAAGAGTATGATCTTAATCTGCTCTACCTGTAAAGTGCCATGAGATAACCTTTGTTGTGATTTGGCACTATATAAATAAAATTGAATTGAATTGAACTTATTTGATTGTACTCACCAACAATAAATGAACCCTCATTTTTGGGGCATTTTTACTAAACCCAACACAAATTGGCACCAGAGATGAAAATTGGGCTGCTGAAACTCTTAATTTTTGTTTCTTGTTAATGAGCACAGCTTCCATGCATGACAGTCACTAATCAGAATCAGCTGAGCACAGGCCCAACGCATGTGAGGAAGAGTGAAGCAACAATTGGCTATGGGCTTTTTTTTAAGGGAACAATGTCAATATTGATCAAGACAGAGGAACAAAAAACTTCGAACAATTTGGAACTATGACAGATAAAACTGGGATATTTAAGGTCATTCTGACAACATTTAAGCTCAGAGTTTCACAGGATCACAGCTGTGGTCGGATTAAAAATCAATATGTAATAAACTTAGGATTGTCTGCTTCCAAATGTAGTTGTACAATTATTAATTAACCACTGTTTGGTATTGCTGGAATTTGTTGTATTTGTTTGTCTGAATAGTAACCCAGGATTACGAACAACAAAATACCTGCAAACTCATTAATCAGTAAGAAAAGATGTGCGAGGCATATTTAATTCATGCTCTGCTTTTGTGTCTGCAGTATAAAAGGCAATAATCATTTGATCCTTGCTCTCCCTCTGTCTCTCTCTTGCCACAACGCTAAATCAGTACTTCCATGTGTTTGAATTTGACTCTCCGCGCCCATAACACATAATGCACTAACCCAAACGCATCACAATACAAGCATTATGGTGATGTCAGTGGAGTCTTCTCATCTGACTGAAGGCCAGTGATTCACTTCCAAACCAGAGAGCCTCACCCAATACTTAAAAATTAAACAGAACCATTTACTGGATCTTTGAGATGAAGAATGGAGAGACGATGCTGTTTGGAACCAATGAATCATACAGGAGCATCTAACCAGATACAGTACATTTACTGGGTCGATTCACATCAGTAACACATTGATAATTGAGTATACTACATGGAAAATTAATCAAAATCTATAATTTCTAGTTAAGTTATTTCAAATTCCCTTAAAATTCTCCTTATTGTGGATGGATTGAGTATTGTTTCATGCACATTTCCGCAGAATGCATTCTAATGTGTAAGATTTGTGTGGTTAATGGTTATACGTTGATGACTAAGGTCAGACATATGATGGATGATTATTAGAGCTCCTGATGTGTGGCATTCTTTAGAAACTTTGAGCATTACAGGAGAGTACAAAACTATTGTTTATGAATATGGGCCCATTGGTGGTTATCCGAGTATAAAAGGCTGAAAAAATTAAGTAATGTAAGTAAGTAATGAAGTAAATGAGCATCTTGTCAATCATAAGAAGGTTTGAAAACACACACACACACACACACACACACACACACACACACACTGGAGCCACCCTGTAACCCCGAAGTGGTACCAGGAAGCTCTAATCTAAAACGGAAGCTGGAGGAAATACAGCTGTGCTTTCAGACTCCCACAGACACAACAGAGAGGCAGAGCTTCAATGAGATCACCATCTCTTATCAAAACCCTGTTATTATCTCAGGAGGATCAAAAATAAACCGGCGTCCCTCGCGTCTTCCCGTCTCTCAGAACATGATCTGTTTTCAGCAAACATGATGACTGAGCTGGAGGCTTTTTATAGCCACGCTCACATGCAAACGAGCCCATTCAGAAAATATCACGACCGACATTGAAGTCATAAATAAACACACACGTCTTGTTTATGATCTGCATGGTGCAGGATTAATATCAGCAACAATCAATGTAAATCTGATTTAAATTACACAAAACAACAGCAAGTAACGCCATGTAAATATTCGACACCTACTATTTTGCAGCCCCGTGCGTTAGCTTTTTTGTGAGTAGACAATAAATTGAATCTCGGGAATGTAAGTATTCACCAACAAACAGAAACTGACCTGAGTTAAGGTTGTGTTTGGGGATCCATTACTTTCTGTTCCACTCGCTGTCATGAATCGGCTCCACTCACTTTGTGAAAGGGAGTCTGCTGCTCTGACCACGCCCATAGCGGAAACTAACCAATGACACGCCGCGAAGCCCGTGCTGCTAACCAATCAGTGCTATCGTCCAAATTGTGCTGACGATTGTTGGAGTTTTTGTTTGTGTTTGTTCATTATTTTCACATTTCCATTAATTTATTCATTTCATGATTCTGAGCCTTACAAATAAATTTCCCTGTCTATTTTATTTATTCAGTTTTTATTCATGTGTTTTATATGTTCCCATGCAAGTTTTGCTCATAAATGTACTTGCAAAGGTCTCATTAAACTTTTATTGATTTCTTTCATGCCATGATTTTACAGATTTGACTGTTTTCATGACATCTTTCCTAACCTTTTCATGTTCCTTAAGCATTAAGTTAGTTCCTGTATGTACAGTTTGCTGTATGCATTAATGGGTAATTAGCTTTATTTTGATGTATTTACTTTTGTGTGTTGCATTTATTCTCTCTCTTTCTCTCTCACACACATCACCTTTTGCTTTTTCTCCCCAATTTTATGTTGACGACATCAAGATTCTCTGGATAAATTATGTCTCAATTCATTTTTATTTTTATTTTTTTTATTTATCACATTCACTCTATAACCAACAAACAAACTGAAGACGTGGGTACAATGCATTAAAAGAAATTAACTACATTTTTCTGTTTTATTACAGTGTTTGCAAATTCTACCAACGTTACGACTGATTCTGTCAGGCAGATGTTCTTTGAACTTGACACTTTCTTACTGAATGAGGACTCAAGTGTTGTGTTTATGTTATTTACCTCTTTAATGACTGCTATTATAAACCCGGTCATCTGAGCTGAGGAAATTTTTGTTTGAATTTCTTCCCACGAGGTTCCTTCCCTTTTTCTTTACACCTTAAGTTTTGTTTTAGAAATTTTCCTTTTCTACCGTGAGAACTTTGTGCTGAATCAAGAAGCATTGTTTGTTGTTGTGTAGGCCTGCAAAGCTCTTCAAGACATTGGATGTAATATTGTGCTTATCAAATAAAGTACTATAAATATGACATACTGATTGATTATTTGATTGTTGTTGTCATTGTGATTTATTTATGCAAATGTTCAAGATTAATTGCAAAGTTGTTTTTATTCTGTGCTACAACTTCTCTCAGGTGACACAAAAGTGCTACAAATTAATTACTTGTTTATAAATAAACCACTGCATATGAATTGATATTTTTAGCACCCAATATTTAAAACCCTGTAACATCTATTCTTTCCATCTGGCTTTGAAGTAATAATGTAAATTAATTATCAAGAATACAAAATAAATGTCATATATAATCTATGGTGAAATTATCACAAAGTGAAACTTTGTGATAATTTGCTGCTGGCTCTGTATAAAATCAAAGAAACGTCTGTACATCATGAGAAACCAAACGGTCCATTGCGCCCCTTGGTGGTCATGTTTAGAACAGCAACATCATTGCATCAAAAGGAGTGCCATCAAGTGGTTATATGATTTAAAAATATGGTCTGACATATACATTGTTCACTATCTTACAATCATAATATTTACATTATCCATAAATTCATAATGTCGATTCTGAAAATTGTTTCGCTGCTCCACATTCACCCAAATCTTCAGTTCCAGAACAGTGCAAACAGTCAGGGTTGTTGTCTTCAAGTCTGTATAAATTAATACAGGCGAAAGTGCAAAAATTGTTTGCGATGACTCCAGTTTGGTAAATTCATAAATTCTTTTAGTTGTAGGACCCAGTGTTGTCCGTTTGAGCCCAATGATGAGCCTGCTGATTTACCTAATGTCACCCTCTCTTGACTACCTGTCTACTCACAGAAAGAGAGCAAACGAATGAAGAAGATGACATATTCAACCGACGTTCATCCTTATCTGGTCCTGGACCCATATAAATCATCACTGCACATCTGTTCTTTACTGTGGAATGAAGAGTGCGACTGTCTCCTCATTGTTTCCTTTCCCTTCAACTGTGTCTGTTCTTACAGAAACCCAGAATCTGTCCTTTGATTAACACCCAGATCGGAGGTCAGAGGTCTCATGGAAGCGCCCCGCTGAAAGTGAGAATGGGTAGGCAGAGGAGGGAGCAGAAGGTGGGATGAAGAGGCTGGATCTGAGAGGAAGTTTGGGATTTTCTTAACCTCCAGTCTGCGGAGCTGTCGGGCTTGTAGCACACTGATACCTCACATCTACAGGGGACAGAGATGACGCATGGATAATTGACACAGGAAGTTACACAGGTTATGGCAGCATCACAGGCGTGAGTATAAGGCTGAACAAAAATTTTAGTCAACAACTTTCTCTCTTGTACCAAGAACTGTATACTGTATAATTACTTAAATAATAGGAACTCCTTTTGGTAGAGGTAATAAATCTGAGACAGTAAATGTTTTTTTGTGGTGTAAAATAAAGTGTGGAAGCTGATGATTAAATACACAGTTCTGTTTCCACTGGGTATTCCTTCAATACAATAATATGCAATTTATCTATAAAGACTACAGAGAACATCTCACTTCCACCACTTGATAGTCAGTGTAAATTCACATCACTTCCTATGTGTTTGTGTGTGTGTGTGTGTGTGTGTGTAACTGTACCTCGTGACACTCTGTAGAATCTTCTTCTCGTCTTGGTCCAGACAAACAGCAAACGTTACGTTTCCAATTCCGCTGACTTGGACTTTATCCACCTTCACCTCGGTCACACTCAGCTGCTGCAGGAGAGAGAAACACGGCAGAAGTAAAACGGTGTTGGTGGAATATTCTTTACTAATCCTCTTCATATATGCGGTGTTTCTGACATTATGGTGATTAAAGTGGTAAATCGTCTTCCTTTCATTGTAGTTTCTTTTTCTTCCATTTTTGTTCCACAAACATTTTTTGCTTGAGTTGTTGGACGCTCCAGTCAGGGTTGCTCACCTGGTTGTAGCCTTTCTTGCTTTTACAGTTCTGTCTCTTCAGGACCTCAGTCATGGTGAGCTGCAGGCACTCCATCTTTGAGTCTGACAGAGTTTAGATTACAAACACGATTACCCACATTTATTAATTTAGTCCAACATACTTGTATCAAGAAAGAAATATCAATTTTATGAAATATTACATTTCATTGAATTTGGCTTCAACATGCCACCACAAAATCTACACTGCAGTAGCATTGAAGAGATTGAGATGAAAAAAAAGTAACATTTTATGTAAGTAATAATCTAGAATTAGAATATTTTGACTTGAGATATGAGACTTGAGAATTTTCTTTAAACTATGGAAATGATTTTGTCTTATATAATGCATTGTAATTATTAGAAACTCGTCAAAAACCATGACAACTGGGTGAATATAGGATAACTTTTGTACCATTAAAAGTAAAGCTATGACATTCTTAATTCTGTATAAAAATCTCAATAATTTTGTACAGAATTCCCAGAAGGCAGCCCCATAGTATCTTTGGGGATAGCAAAGAAAGAAAGAGAGATACTTTATTGATTCCCGTACAGAAGTCATTTCTCTGCATTGACACCATCTTAACTATGAGGAGCAGTGGGCAGCACCCACACACATGCAAACACACACACTAGTACATGGGGACCAATGTAGATCTTACGCCTGTCGTGTATATTTTATATTTCATGCATTATTTTTCCCATATATCATAATAGCTCGTGGCAATAACGTACCGAGTTCCTCAGGATTCTTGCAGGCCTTGGTCAGGTTTATCGAAGTACAAACTTTGGTTTCTCTTTTCCACTGGCTCCTTCCACTAATTACCACCTGAATGGGAAGAGAGGGGGATTAGGGTGATTTTCGAGCTAAAGTACAGAAAGTGAGATATTTGGGAAGTTAATTACTATCAGTTATTATCAGCAACTGTTGTTGTATTAAACCTTATGAAAATGGAACGCCATCGTACCCTGTTGTAAACCACCTCCAATATGAGCGGCACAGCTTCTCTGTCACCATCGATACCAAAGCGCTTACTGGCAGCACCTTCATAGAGACAGAAAAGAGCAGTGTCATTCAGAATAGACGTAATCTTCCGTTCCAGTAAACGGCATTACAAATTATAACCAGAATTAGGAAACAAATATGGAACTTATATAATGTCTATTTGGAGTGGTGGAATAAAGCAAAGTAATTCTAATGTTCCAACTGTTTACCATTACTGTTTCCATCTCCAGCGGAATTGTAAAATCAGAAGTGTAAGTGTTAAGGACAAGTGAAACCAGCAAAGTCGAAGTGGACTATGAATCATAATGCAGAAATAGTGAATGTTAATTTTATCATGGCCTCCAAGCTCAATAACCCATGACGCATGTCACTAAATGGAAAATATGTGTCAGACTCACCCATGGCCTTGATGGCTCTCGTTCCTGCTGTGTGGCCCAGCTCTAAGGAGTGAACAAACACCTCTGTCCTCTTCTCTCCACCAGCCAACGTCAACTGCAACACAAAACATAATCCATCAATCACTGTCTCCACATCTGCAACGGGGACCCACAATGCCATTTGACAAGGGATCCTCCCATGTGCAACTTGGTGGAAAATGAAGCAAAAAAAAAGGCAAACCGAAAGGGGACATGGATGGAATATTTGGAAAAAAATATGTTAACGTTCAAACATTTAAAAATGTTAATTAATGTTAATGAAACAACTAAAGTTTGTTTAAAGTTTCTGGGGTTGAAGAAGTTGAGTAAGTGCCAAATAATACTAATACTAATACTAATACTAATCCACTAATACTAATGATGATGATGATAGTGACGATGATAATAATAATAATGATAATACCAAGGTGTATGTGTGTGTGTGTGTGAGTGAGACAGTCTCTCACCTCAGCCTGATAGAGTTGGATCAGTGCTGGTCGATCAGCATAGCGGCAGTAGTACAGGATGAGTTCAGCCAGGATGGGAAGACGCTCCTCATATGAACTGTCATAGGACTCTGACTCTATCTTTGACGTTTGCTGCAGGACAAACACAAAGGAATTAGATGAAACATTGCAGATTATCATACTCCTGACTAAATAGTAATTTTTGACAGAGATTTATATATGGCGTGGGAACAATATGATGGTTTGCACAGAAAAGTACTGAATGATTACTCTGAACTGGAACACACACTTGAACCCCATATTGTACGCCCAGCACAAGGTGGTGCAAAGTGTCATATAGCAAATAGCATATGACACTCAAATAGGGAAATAGCAATAGACTTTGTGCAGAGATCGCTTAAATAGGGCCCTTAATGTGTACGTTCATTCATATATTGCACGTAAGGTCAGTCATAATCGTAAGACCTCGGTTAGTCAGTGGTAGAGTGAGATCATAGCTGTACCTGGCAGACAACGCTGGTAGGCAGGTTTAGCAGGCTCAGTGTGTTTCTTTCGTACCAAGGGTCCAGCATACCAAGAAGATGAGCGATGTCATTAGTGCTGTCCTGTGTGTTGAAGAGGTGAAGATCCGCACTCAGCAAAAACAAAACTTTCATTGACCAAAGATGTAGCATCACATTCTGGCTTTGTTTAAACTACTAAACTTTGAGGGAATCACCAGTGGGTTGAATCTTCATAGTTCTCATAAGTCTCTTCTTCATAAGTCTCATTAAAATTCTTTTGAAAAAGATCTAGAATAAAGAGACATTTACGGGGAATTATAATGTTCATATCTTAAAAGTAATGGATTTTAAAAAATCAGAACTTCCTGGAGTGTATGTTTTTTTGATGCCTTTTCTTCATGGTATGCACAATTATTGATGGATTACTAAAAGTTAAATGCGCCCAAAGACCTTGAAATAACCTTGAAAGGTTTGCCTTGAAAGGCCAGCACAGCGGCTTAGTGCTTAGCACTGTTGCCTCACAGCAAGACAGAAGTGGTTTTAATCCCAGGGTGGACCATGGGTCTCTCCGTGTGGAGTGTGAAGTTGGTCACCAGGGGGCTGATGTGCGTGCACGTTAATGTGTGTGGGATGGGTTAAAAGCAGAGAATTAATCTCCCTGTAGCGATCAATAAAGTACATTCCTACATTATCATTTTAATGTCATTATTTCCACCTGCAACATGTTATAATAGTTGTGAAACAATAACCACCTATTCAGCTCCTTTGGAGCTTATGGAAATATAAAGATTCTACTCAATTTGCTTCATAAGTTTTTGTGAATTACTGCATTTCGCATGTAGACAGAAAATTAATTTCATACAATCAAACATAAAACAGGTGGGTAGATTGAAATGCATAATTTCTGTACTTACATGAGACAAAGCAGCTCCTTTTGGACTACTTCCTACTGAAACCACAGCACCAGGACACTTCAGGCTACTTGACTCTGCAGCTTCCCTTCTCACAGGTACTAAGAAGAACTGGAGCTTGAAGGCCCTGCTGAGACGTGGACATGCGCTCTCCTTCCTCCTCAGGTTGTTGTAAGCCCGGGCTACCTTCCCTGCAACCTGATCAGCTCCAAAAACCACAACCCTCAGCGTGATGCTCTTACTGTCCTCATCACTGCTCAGGATAGGCCTCCTTCGGAAGCAGACATGTTTGAGAGTCTGGTTTTGCGGTTGGATGAAGGGCTCAGGACTGCGCAAGAGAACCTGCTGGGGCAGCGAGTTGGAGCGCTTATCTCGCACCACTAAAGGTTCTCTGCCCTCCTTGTAGCCTAAGCTCCTGGTCCGATCCAGTATCCGAGAGCGTTTGGGTTTGATGAAAATTCGGTGCCATTGCTGGCTAAGACGAGCTGACGTTTTGTGGGATTTTGGTGAAGATTTCTCAGAAACCGGAGACGAGGAGATGTAGTCATCGGGTCCCTCGCAGTAGTCACTGTCAGCACTGGAAGTAACAGAGAAGAGGGACGGCGAATAGGACTCTGAAGCTATGGACAAGGTGGAGAACATTGAGTCTTTGGAGGCAGAGGACAAGGACGAGATGGTGGAGAAGGTGGAGGCGCGATAGTCAACACTGTAGCCATTAGGGATGATAGACAACTCTACTCCTTGTTCTTCATCCTCTTTATCTTCCGCTTCTCTGTCAATGTCATCCTCTTCATCTTCATCTTCATTGTTAATGTCATCCTCTTCATCTTCATTGTTAATGTCTACCTCCTCTTCCTCCTCATTCTGCCCGTTGGTGTGGAGACCTGTGAGGTCATCATGATCATGCTCCAAAAGGGTATTCAGAACATCTGTGGAAAACAAAATGGATGAATATCTACATGTACATATTACTATCTCTATCTCTATCTCTATCTCTGCCTCTACCTTTACCTCTACCTCTATCTCTATCTCTATCTCTATCTCTATCTCTATCTCTATCTCTATCTCTATCTCTATCTCTACCTCTACCTCTAACTCTATCTCTACCTCTCTCTATCTCTATCTCTATCTCTATCTCTATCTCTATCTCTATCTCTATCTATATATCTATACTGTATAATGAAATCTTATATACATTTGAAATTTGATTGATTATTGAAGTTTCAGTTCCAAAGTAAATAACAAATTTGTTGTTGTTATAGCGCCACCATCAGGTCCATTGATGTCTCGTAGTTGTAGGAGATGCAACAAAACATGAATGGATGTGACCTACACGGGTGGATGAGGACGGACACAGGGAATCCAGGACATTTTTGATTCTGTGACTTAAAACATGCAAACTCCACACAGAAAGGTGTGGGTAGCAAAATAGGTTATTACAGCGCCACCATCAGGATGAGCTCTACCTTACTGTAATGGATTCTTCACTAGATCATATCCATATTTTCCATCCAGTTTCATTGAAATCCATCGATAACTTTTTGAGATATCATTGCACACAGACATGATTGAAACCTCTTTGTCGAAGGTAAATTTGGGAGGGTGCACAGTGAATAACAATCAACTTGGGATCATGGGTATCACTAATCGTGATACTTAATACTTTACCAAAGTTATCTTTGTCCCAGTGAAACACAGAGCACTTGGCTGTGGGCAGCGGTAGAGTTTGTAGCATTCCTAGGAAAGAATAAAGTAGAGCAAATCTAAATAATGATAATGATAATAATAATAAGAAGAAGAGTTCACAAGTTAATTAGAGAGCTACCCATTACCATCACATTTCCTTCCATTGGATGCTGGGATGCTCATCATCTCCCTGAGGTCCTCCAATCCCTGTGTCACGTGATTGCGGCCCTTGACGGCGTCGCTCATGGCAGAGGCCGTCTCTAAGATCTCGCTTACAGCGGTGAAGATCTCGTGCAATTCATTTACACTTTTTACCTGTGAAGAGTATTGCAGACATGAATCAATTGTATGAATGTCATCATTGGTCCCAGTACGTGCAGTAGATTCTGATCCATACCTGCAGAACCTTGTGTATACAGTGCAGAGGGTACTTGGTGCCCAGGGTAGACTGGAAGGCGTGTTTGATGAGGGTGATGTACGTCTCCCTCTGGGAGTGCTGAATGCGACTGAGCTGCTCAGCCACAGAGAGAAAGTCAGCAGGAACTTCACCAGGGTTCATGAGCAGAACAGTCCTATGGGGAAGTACACATAAAAGTAATATATGACCATACAAGGCAAGATATCGACAGCAATATCACATACATACAACATTTGAGTGCAGTAAAATTCAAAAGGAGAATGCACAGAGATGTAGACAAAATGAAAAATACCATACAATACACTGACTACATATCTATACAACATGACTCATTATCCAGAGGCTGTTGTCATGACTAGATAGAAAAGGTCATTCTGAAAGAATGATGGAGTGAGAGGAGGAAGTGAGAAGACACAGTCAAATGAGGAGATGTGCCAGAGAGAGAGTGAGAGGTGGTGCTGGCAGGGCAGGAAGGGTGAAGAGGGACTTTCCAGGTTGTGATGATAAAATATGCTACAATTCTTAGAACAGGGGTTTTCAACTAGTGTTCCACAGACCACCAGATGTCCACATTGCAGGTGGACTGACTTCAGTGATTCAAGAAGCAGAGCGTTGGTAGGTGGTAAAGAGCATGCTACATACCACAGGTATGTTTCAGACCTGTGCCCTTTACTGTCATGGCATCCATTCTCTCTGCCCTCTCCTTTCTATCTCTCTACTGTACCTATCATAATAATTTAAAAACCTTTTTAAAAAAACAACTGTCATTATTATTTCACAGAGAAAGCGGAAGAGTCCTTGAAAGAAATGTAAATTATTCTTACTCAGAGTGAGAATGGACTGTTGTGGGTGCAGCTGTTCAGAGACGTACAAACAAGTTGTTTGTTGTGTTGTGCTGGTTTTCTGGTTACAACGTCAGAATATCACCAATATATGGTGTCACAGTTACACAACACACTCACTGCAGCCATAATGAGAATGTTGCTAAAACACTAAATCTTCACTGAACTGTGTGTGAGTCAGGGATGGGCAAAAATACACAAAAATCTACTCTTTTTTGAAAGACAAAAATACAAAATAAATATATCAAAATAAACTACAACAAAACATTATTATTATTATTATTATTTATTTTATTTATTTTTTTTAAACACAAATTCCACTTTGATTGTAACCATAACATAACATGAGCATCAACATCTAGCCCTTGTATGTATGTATGTATATATAGATACATATTTGGAATTTCTGCATTTCTGCTTTTTTGTGGTACAATCGAGAGAAAAACAGGGAAGGCAGGACAGAGAGAGAGGATGGCATGCATTAAAAGGCACAGATTGGACTCGAACGTGTGTTAAGCTCTTTCTCAGGTAAATTGCACTACTACACACAAGCATATATACATTCATACCACATGGTTGGGCTGGAGCTTGTCCCTGCAGTCATAGCCTTTCACCAACTATTATTTATATATAATCTAACACTTAGGGGAATTTGTGATAGGGTGTTTGTTTTTTATGCAAAGGACATCTGGGTCTTTGAGGACATTAGAATAACAAAATAGTATTTTGGGTTTAAAATACGTACATAGTTTTGGAAAACTCGCTGGAAGAGTTCAGGTCCTGCTCTTCTCTCACCAGTCTCTGAAAGGAAATGCCTGTGCGGGAAACAGGGTATGAAATACATTTGTGTTATTTTGCTGTGTGAATAAGGAGGATTAAGTGCATGTCCGTTTATCTTTCCAGTAAAATTCCGAGCCGGTGTTCTGCTTTTTTTTTTTTATACTTGCATCCGCTTTCAGACAATACATCATGACATTATTTTGAAGAAGTTCCCACTTTATTAGCTTCCTGTCAATGGTGTTGGTGAAGTAGCTATTTGTTTATCTTGTCACTAGGGGAAGCCAATTGTGAGAGTGAGAGTAAGAGCGAACCAGGTAACAGCTCTTCTATCTTTACCTGGAGCTTTGGTCTCCTGCTGTAGTGTGGAGAGGAGATTTTTGCACACCCCGCTATACGGCTCAGGCCAGGTGAGGAAGCAGCGAAACACCTTGATGGCTTCCTCCAGCAGCTCTGTGTCTGGAGGACAGTACGGTGTCTGTGACCAAAGCATAAATAAGGATTTTGGTGGGTTAGTTACATCCTATTAACCACTTAAACCCCTTGAACCTCCCACAGTAACCACCTCTTACCTATTAGTGCCTTTAATGAGATAAATCCAAAGAAAAAAAACTGAAGACACCAGACTGTTGAATGTAAAGTTAAGCATTGCCTAACTGCAAAAACACTCCCGCCCACACAAAGTTCCAACAAACACATACTGTCTCCAGCGGGTTTACAGTGGATGCTGATATGGAGCAAACACGCCCACAACATGAAGATAACAAACACACGACAAGCGTTTCTATCGTCTCCGTGCGTGGAGGGTGGCCTCCTCCATATTTGATGATGATAGAGAATGTGGCACAGTGACAATAACATATAAATGTGATTTCACAAATGGTTGATTGTTGGTGATTGTCGTGCATTGCGATAGGGGAAGTTTGGGGATTTTTATTAAGGGTGTGTTTGATCACTTGGTATCACTGGTAACCACTAAGTTGCAGAAAAAAATTATGTCATATGTTGATGTCTAATTGTTGTGGATTAAAAAAAGTTGAGTTTGTCTTTTTGTTCATTAATTGATTTATGTCTTAGATCCAGTTGTCCAGTGTTCGACATGTCCAGTTGACTGGCTGCCTTTACAAGGAGCCCCAGTCTGTTAGTAAAAGGATGGCGGCTATCAGAGCTGAGGTCCTCTGAGCATTATGGGAATTATTGAAGTGCATTTTTTAATCTTAGCTGGTTACTTTGTAAACCTCTGGTTTTGTTTACACGTTACTTGATTGTTTGTTTGTTTATGCTTTACTTTAATTCAAGTTATCTGTTTTGTTTTTGTATGCACTGCCACTGCAAGTTTTTTGGGAATACACCACCATCACATACAACAATCATCTGCTCGATTTCACCTCGCGGTTATCTTTAGAACAGTCATACACATATGAAACAACATGAGAATAATGCAGAGAAGAGACGGAAAATCAAAGGAAATCAGATAAAATCACCTGCAGCAACGTGGAGGTGAACATGATAGCAAGAGGAGCCACCAGCTCATACTGACACTGCTCTTGAACCTGTATACACACACGTACACACACACACACACACAAAACATTTAAAACATATTCAGTACTCCAGGTGATTTGTTTTCTCTCCCCTTGCCCGCAACATAGGACAACGCCTCGGCTCACCTCTTTGGTCTTTCTGATGATCTGCTGCAGGAGGATGCAGAAGTTCTCTGGATCCCTCTTCACCAGTTCCTCCAGGCTCCAGCGGTTCATCGACTGACCCGCCGAGCACATCAGCACTGAAACATAACATACACACACATTCACGTAAACATTTGTTCATTATGCACTGATACATACACACATACAAACACATGTAGCGTACACACAGAATTGTTGTGTCAGATCCCTCCAAAATGTGAAATCAATCAAAATGGCCTTTTATATTTTACTGAAGATATTAATCTAATCATAGCCTATGGGATTTTATTTTCACTTTTAGTAAAATGGACAGTGTTTCTAAAAACACCAAAAGTATCAGCATGAATTTTGGGGAGCTCCCTACAAAATAATGAACAAATAATGTCATGTAATGATTTAAGAAATACAATACAAAGCAACATAAAGAGAGAGATTCTAAAGGCAAATAGAGTTATGATTGCCATTTTGCTCCATTTTAATTATTGTGAAAAGGTCAAAAGTACGGCGAGTGGAGTAAATTAGTGTCTAAAAACCACTGGAAACTCCAACAACAACAACACCTAATGGCGATTACTGACAACCACTGAACTGCCCGTATGATTGCCCAGCCTGGGGAACAAACAAGTGCATCAAGTTTGTAAAGCCTCAGCAGTTTCCAAGGAAGTCACAGCATCAACACATCAGCAGATGCTGAGCAAAAATAACTTTCAAGAAACCAGTCACATGTTGCAGTTTTAAATCCCACTTTGTACACGACACATGTCTACATTCGCCAAACAAGACTGACTGGATTGACATGATTGGGGGTGTATTTGCAGCACATGAATTCAATTGGAGAGCACTGAGGGGTTGTTTATGGTCATTCTATCCAAACCTGTGACTTTGCTGACTATGGCCATTTCTCAATGTGCTGACTGACTGACTGTAGGCAGACTCAGGAAAGTGTGTTTTTAGGGCACAACCTTGTGAATGTCCTCAGTTTTCATGATAAGGAGATGGTGGTGAAAGAGCCACGTCTGGGAGCAGAAATCATGCCACTGGACAACGAGCATCAATAATAGCAAACAAAGGCCACGCGCTTTCTGTTCCATGAGCTCTTTAGATGCAGTTGGCCGAATAAATGTGTGTATGTTGCTACTACTGTAACTTCCATCTGTTGATGCGTTAATAATTGACGAAAGCTGATAAGAGCACAGCCTTTTTAATGATCCGTTACTGACACAATGGCCTGCAGGTGTCATAAACTGATATTGTGCAGCCAATGTCAACATAAAACACACAAATATGGACGTTACTTTTGGCTGAACGTGTTCTGAGTTGGAGGTTTAAGGGTTAATTCTTCAAGTGCATTGTGGTGATTTCATTTGGAGTGTGGAGAGAAAGGTGACCATCTGGGATTTCATTAATTCATGCACTCTGCCCACACACTGAAGTCAATAAGTCAGAATATTGGGAAATGGTCCATGGCATCTCATGTAGTTGGGGTGGGTGAGTCCCAAAAATGCACTAAATCGCTTAAAAAATGAATAGAATTGAACCTCCACCGCTGTGTTATATGGCACGGGCTCTACCATTTGGGCCACCATGGCACCCTGGCTGTGAATCTTTTTGTACAGTGCCCCCATGTGGATTTTCTCGTCCAACTCATTGTCGAGCTGTACTCCAAGGTACCTGTGGGTGGAGCCCCAATCCACTTCAGTACCCTGGATAGTAACTTGAACAGGTTTGGTCCTCTTCCTCCCAAAGTCCACAACCGTCTCCTCGGTTTTCTAGGTGTTGACCTGCAGTTGGCTGTTATTGCACCAGTACGCAAAGTCCCCAACTGTGTACGCCTCCTCACCTCCACCCTCAATAAGACCAACAACTACTGATACATCTGAAAATTTCTGAATAAAGCAGCTGTCATTGTTACATGGGAAGTCCCCGGTGTAAAGGGGAACAGGAATAGGGACAAGATAGTTCCTTGTGGAGCCCCAGTGCTGCTCAGGACTATTGTGGAGCCACGGTTCTGCAGGTGCACATAATGTGGTCTGCAGGTTAAATCGTCCATGCCTCCACCTGCACCTTCCTCATCTTCTCACCTAAACAGCCATGGCTGGATTGTATTGAAGGCGCTTGACGAGTCAAACAACATAATCACAGTTGCAACAGAGGTATCCAGATGTGCACTGGCACTTTGCAGCATGTAGATGAAGCCATCATCCAAGTGCAGAGGATCCATGTATGCTCACTGTCCAAACCTGGGGCCTGATGTAGGGAGGAGAACCGGTCTCTCAAGGGTCTTCAGTACTGTTTTTGAGACGCTTTGGTCCCTCAATGCAGAGTAGAAAGGGAGGAGCTCCTCATAAAAGAAAAATTTGCTCGCTTGGTTCCGGACAGTATTTGACAAACTGGTTAAACTTACTTCCCTTGAAAGAGGGTAAAACAATATATGTTTATATAACAACAAAATATGTTGCTGATGCCTGAGTTGTTTCCAAGAAGACAACCGATAGGTGAGGTTTATTCACACCGACAGTTTGTCCGTGAATTCACATTTTCAAGAAGTTAACTGTCTTGATTTAGAGCATGTGATGAAGCTTGAGTGGGAAAATATCATGTCACGATACGTGTCAAGTGTCAAGGTCACCGTGTATCACTTTCTGCTCATTCTGTTCATTCATACGTGGATGTGCTCCCAAAAACGGTCCAATATGAAATGAAAAAAAAACAAACATCATCCAGATGTTGATTCTCACAAACAAATCGGAAGACTTGTAATCAATAATCTCTTCCTCACACTCTCAGCGTTTACGTTGATCTAAAACCAGCTCTCTACTGGTTTGCCCAACTCAATCTGCCCCACACTGACGCCGATACTCATTTTTGATTTAATCTTGCGCCCTCAGCCGCACACATTCGTGCTCATGAAGTTTCACTCCCACACAGCCGTCTGTGGTACTACTTCCTCCGAGCTGTCATGTCAATTCAGACAACTTCCTCCAGCACCGACAGCACGTGTGATGAGCTACATGCAATGCCAACAACAAGAGTGCCAGCTCATGAACTTATTTGCACACAGTCGCTCTGTCACATGCAGAAAATAAGAACAAACACGCCTGCCCTCTGTTCATGTCAGCGCACTGATAGTAAACAGCAGATATCTAGAATACAATGTGTGTGTACCACAGCGCACACGATCGAAACTGTGGTGCCTTTTCCTGTATTGAAGAGGAATGTTACTAGTTTTGGCCCTCTTGTGTGCCCTTGAGCAAGACATTGCAGTGATTATCAAAGGTTCAAGATCAGTCACACACCTCAAATATAACCATAGATTATCAATTATATCTGGTAATTTCCTAAATTAGCGTGGATTTCAAACCTGGGACCATTATGCTAACCAATGCACTAAATTGACACAAATGATGAATTTACAATACTATAATAAGTTAATATATTAGAGTTTTCAAGCTTTTCTGGTTGTACAGATTTTACAGTTGAAGGGAATTTGCAATGAGTCTGCCCTATGAACACACAAACACACACACACACGCACACAACAACATGTACACGTGTTTGATCATTTTAAAACGATAAACATTCAACAGGATGAGAGCAAACCATTGTTTATTTGTCTGTGATGATGCAACAGAAAGATACTGGAGCCATACTGTTGATTTAATAATAATACATAAAAATATTATGACATTAGTTTTAATAGTAGTAGTTTGTGTTGTTTTGCCCTCAAAAGCTGCAGAGTTTGCTATTAGATCAGAATATACTTGGATGGTTAGGAATCTAAATTATTATCATTACAGTTCAGGGTTATTAAAAGCATTCTGATACTTTTAATAAGCCTTTTCACATTACTAAGCGATTAATAGTTCGGTATACAATTCAGGAAAGGCACAGAAATTACTCACTTCTAAAATCCATTACAGTAACGTTGGCCTTTTAAATTTGTCTTAAATTTCCCTTTGTTGTGGGTGTGTAATGTAATTTTATACATCCTCATCTATTTCGTATTTTTGAAATCTTTTCACTTTTCCAAAGGTAACGAAACAATCCTTCATGAGGAAGGACCCCAGTTACCTTAGAGTAACCTTTAAATAGCTCTGAATGTTTTCCCTTACGTACTCAACTCACAAATTAATTTAGCATAGTTTTTACATTTTTAAAACATGGCATTTTTACAGTATTCCATGAAAAGAATGTTTAATTGGGTTTAATTCCGACCGGATGGATAGTGTGTTGGTTTCTACAGTCATATAACCAATAGTCTCATTGCAGAATAGAAGCACTGGAGTCTTACCATTCCAGTGATGTGCCGCCGTGGGACTCTGTCGGAGCCCATCCAGACACCTGTCCAGTGCGTGCTGGATCCTGTCCTCTGTACATGAGGTGTGCTGCATCTTCACCACTCAGGTTCTGTGGAAAAACAGGAGTCTGTCATGTACACTGATAAATCTTCAAAACCCTTTAGTCCATTCCAAATCCTTTTGAATACATGCACACTTCTCTCTCTCTCTCTCTCTCTCTCGCTCTCTCTCTCTCTCTCTCACACACACACACACACACACACACACACACACACACACACACAAAACACATTCTCCCGTAACAAACAGTGTGTGTTATGATATCGTGCCTGGGAAGTTGTTTTGCATGTGGGCTGATTTCCAGCTCAGTATGAAAATGAGTCCCAGAGTCAAACAAATCATCAAACATTTCAAACGTAAACGAATACAAACACGAGCTAACTACTTTGTTGCTATGGATCCTGAAATTTCAAATCTGTATCCACTGCACTGTAATGTATCCACCAGTTTTCTTTGAATATCCTGGAAAAATGAGCCACATTAAGCATTCTGTTCTATGATAACAAGACAAATAGATTTTATTTATTCATTCAGAGGCATTTATTATTATATACAAAATCATAATATTAAATAAATACAATATTGACTTACCAGTGTATTGCATCTTTAACATAGAATTGATAATGATAAGCTCCGACAGACAACAAGAAATTGAAATCTGTAATGTCTGTTGTGTTTTGTCACAAACTTATTTATATATATATATATACTGTATATATAATGTACGTCTCTAAGTACATACTTTAAAAACCTTTACATTATAATGCAATGTACACATAAATAAATGGCATTAATATATTAATATGTATTGACATTTTGAAGTTAGATTTGAACAGTTTTTGTTAGATTCTTTGTTCTTTTACTGTATTGAGATGTGTCTTGTTACGTTTTCTTTTTTTTTCAATACATGCAAATAGTTTTCCTGGGGAATTCACAGATGTAGCAAGTCATTTCAGGTCTGTTATGAGTGTGCCTCACCAAAAGCTATGCACGAGGAGTCTGATCGATAAACCTTGGCTGCCTTAGTGGCTGAAAACCAACAAACAACAGAAGGAGTTAATGACTCATTTTAATACTTATAGCAGGTTAAGTTTCTAATCAAACACCTTTACTCAGAACAGAGCAACCCATATGCTGTTAACTAGAAGAGTAAGAAAAGTACTATATTGTAGGAAAACTAATTCTCTGCATTCAACCCATCCTAACTTTGATAGAACAGCGGGGAGCACACACATGCACGTGCAAACACACACACTCCAGCTCCTGGGGACCAACTCCACATCTACTGTCTAGTGCCTTGTTCAAGGGCAATGGCAGGAGTAATTAGTCTAACGCACATGTTTTTGTGGGTGGGGGGGAAACCAGAGCACCGAGAGAAACCCACACAGACACTGGGAGAACATGCAAACTTCACAAAAAGGGGCCATCCCTGGGACTCAAACCCACGACCATCTTGTTGTGAGGCAAAAATGCTTAACACCAAGCCATGGTGATGCTGGGAGCAATCCATCTCACCTCTTATTTACATAATCATCCTGTAACGCTTATTTTTGAAGGACCGGACTGACTGGCTACCTGTTTCTTTGGATTGAGGGGCCACAACACGCTATTACAGACATGTCTTCCAAAATACAGTATAGGTGACATGGAGCTTTAAATGAATATTCAATGGAAAGTGTCCCGAGGAAAAGTCACAAAGTTGCTGTTGTTGCCGAATGACATATTTTTAAAGCTTATGGCATGACTCTGACTCATGACCTATTGGAGTTTTGGATGAACACATGTGCAAACACTGTGAAACAAACCTAATTTGAGAAGCAGAACAATGAATACTTCCCTAAATAGGGACAACTATTTTCAAACGTTAGGGTTTTCCAATGTTGAGAAGCCAAACAACTTAGACAAACGAAATAAATCAAACGTGCAAATGTTTGATTACATTATCAAATTCCTTCAATACATACAGGAAAATCTACATCTTTATATTGGTATTGTTATTTCTCAGCCAAAACCTAATCTCCAACTACATCTCCCAGGTTACAAAATGAAATCAGTGGAGCAGAAATGAGCAGAGACCAAAGCGATGATTCTATCTTCTCAGAATTTCCCCCGGCAGAATAGAAAAAATCCCACATGACGCCCACACTTCATGTAAGAAGTATACAAACTGATTGGTGTCCCATAACAGGATAACTGTAAATGGCAAATGGACTGCATTTATATAGCGCTTTTATCCAAAGCACTTTTCAATGTTTGCCTCACATTCACCCATTCATACACACATTCACATACCGACAGCCGGGGTAACCGTGCAAGGCCCACTTGCTTGTCGGGAGCAATTTGGGGTTAGGGTGTTGTTCAGGGACCTTCGACATGACGGAGCCAGGGATCAAACTGGCGCCCATTCGATCACTAGGTGATCACCCTACCACCTCACCCACGCCGCCCCTTAATGTGGCACACAGATACATAAAGAGATACAGGATATGTATATATGTATGTCTATATATGTATAGATATATATATATATATATATATATGTGTGCGTGTGTGTGTGTTAACAATTGTTAAATACATAGATGAATAGATAATTGAATGTACACAGTGCACACGCGTGTACAGTACAAACACGCAACCCTCCACTTCATCATCATCACTGGTGTGGAGCTGGGACAGTTCTGAGACAGGAAGCTCATGCTAATCTAAGTTCAGGAGGCCAGACGAATGAATCCAAATAATCCACTATCACTTCACTACCGTTCCTTTAGTCACCGTTCAATAGCAACAATACCACCAACCCCACATGTAAACAACACATCCATGCAGTCCTTTTCTCAGCGTTTCCACCTCCCCAGAGGGGCATTGTGTCTAAGAAGTGTCCGAGTGGCACTGAACACAGTTTCAACAGGCGTGCACGCTGGATACTTATGCTAAGGGGTCCGGTCATTGTCAGAGTTGGACGATGTTGGATGAGAGCCAGGTAAGAGTGGAAGGAACTCATGAGTCAAAGCCATGATGACTGCTGCATCCAGGCTGGGTTCAATGAAGACACACCAAGGTAATAAAAGAGGAGAAGACTTTATATGGGGCAGAGGCACGCAGTGAAAGTGTTGAAGTGTATTCAATCTGTTCAGGACACTGTCCAATCTCTGCACGTTATCACTTTTACTGGACAAGACCAAAAATTCAATGCAGACAAGTGAACGAGGCACTTATGAATGATGGACTTTGGAGACTAGAGGATATATTTGGGAGGAACGTGACCTGTAGCTGGAATTGAACCTGACAGACATTGCAACTGTCACTTCACAGACTTTTTTGGATAAACTGATTACGTAAAAACTCCTAAGTTTGAAAATGTACGATGTATGATGTGTATGTATATATATATATATATATATATATGTGTGTGTATGTATGATTATGGACTCTTGTGAGCAGCTGAAATTGAGCGCTGAGATAAACTAAAGGCAAACTGGTGTTCTGGAGTCTTGCGTCATCATAGTTGTTGTTGCATAGACTTGTGAATTATGTTGCAAATTCATGAGTCTGTGCTGTTTCAGAAGAGGATGTATGCAGTACATCCCTAAGAGTCAACAAGGTCACTTCCACTTTTTCATGGGTTGCAACTTGCAACAGTCAGTCAATAACAAGCAGCAACCCAGATGCGTGGTGGCAGATCGTGGTAGTAATACTGAACACTGTCGTGCCTGATGTTTTGATGTTTTGAAGTCCCTCAAAATTAAACCTGAGTAAAAGTACACATCTCACCTAAAAATGTTTAAGTAACAAGTAGAATTGACTGTGAAGCTGCTAATGTTAATTATTCAAATCATCAAAGGCACTTTTTGGATAATATTTTTTTTTCTTTTAGTATTGTAGCGTCATGAATTTATGGAATGTCTTCTTCTGATACTGGTGATGCTGGCTTTCACGGTGCCAATAGTCCCCCTGAGGCCAGCCCCTGCCAAGCCAGGCACCTTTCCACGGGTTGAATATCCTATTTATTGTTTTGGAGAAATTCCATAAGATTTGTCATCATCATCATGAGATTTTTTTTGGTCCCCAATCAAATTCAAAGGTCCCAGTGCTTGATGTATACTCAGCCTTGTTGGGTTCCTCACAAAGTGCAGCTGCCGCTGCTCTTTGAGAACTTCTTGGGAAGTAAAAATTATGAAACAAAGGCTACTAGAGTCTCAGTAGCAACAATGTGCTAACATGGTAGCTCTTTTCCCCGCTCCTCTGGTAAATCTCAGATTCCTGATCTCTGGGCATACAGTCACCTTGTCACCGGAAGCTTTAACCTACTGCACAATCGGACACAGAATTGCTGCTCATCAGCTTGATGGTCAGATGTTACCAATATCTTCATTTTCCAGGTGAACCAACCATTTGCTGTTTTGCTTCTTGTCCTCTTTCTCATGCTGTCCCCTTCTTCCTTCCATCTCTTTACGGACCTCCTCCCATTTCTCCCAATGATCCCATTACCAACTGCTTCCTAACAGGAAAATAGCTTCCCTGCTTGGCTGAGGAAGCAGGTGCCTCCCTATTGTTGTGGTGTGATCAGCCTCTCAGTTACACTCCCACAAACCACAGGGAGATCGTGTGTGTATTTGGGATTTTTCCGATCCCCCTCGATTGATAGAGTCCTACTCTCCCACTGACCTACTGGATGTGAACCGATATCTTATGACTTTAGGAAACAACAAGAGTCCAACTCCAAAGTTCAACCTTAAATGAGTGCTTCCCTTTAGTGCAAACAACCACTACCGGTCAGAATATACTGTACAATCTACGGAGGGGATTTCTCCACGCATCAAACGAAGAACAAGACATTAAAAGGTGGAACATAGTTACAGGTATTCAGCGCTTTTGTTTGTGCAAGGATAATAATAACACATAAAATTCCACACAGATATACTTCATATCAATAAGGCTTCTATTTGATACATACTTTGATACAATACAATAAAGCATGAATTAATGCTGTGCAGAACTGGTCCAAAGCATGGAAAGATTAAAAATGTTGCATTACAAACTTTCTGCTTTATTTTTGTATTTTACTGTAGATGATGTAATTATTTTTACTATCTGTGATCGTAATGTTGGAGGGCACGGATGCTCTTTAAAGTCTCTTTCTCTTTAGAATGCACACAATATTATCACTGAACAGGTGTGTGTGGATGCATATGTGTACACATGTGGGTGTTGACTTCAAAGAATGTGGTGAAGATGGAAGATTTTATCAGTAACACAGCCATACAGAGAAAAACAGGAAGCAATGATGTGAAAAACACGCTGCCGCTACTGCTGTGGCATTGGGATACAGATGACACCTCTGCAAGATGTGAAATAAATGACAAAAACAAGAGTGAAATGTTCTGTTCGGAGAATGACATTAGATTGTTCTGAGGAAATCTTCCCTTTTGCGTAAGCATGGCGACTGAAGGAAAGTGCTGATTTACTTAATTTCAAGCCCAACATGCGATTCAAAATCACACGTATTTCACAACATGAAACTTTTCTAAGAAAAATGGGTGATCCCATCCTGTGGTTTCACAGGAGCAGTGCGTCACTATATGACAGACCATACGAGATAGCGTAGAGTGAATTACATCTGGTACTGATCTTTTTACTTTTAAAGTGATAATATTAAGGGGGTTTCTGTGTCAGTTTTACACATCAAAAAAGTATTCCTCTCCTAAGGTTTCTGTTTTTTTTCCTGACACGTTTTTCGGTCTTGTTAGAGAGTTGGCGCCCTTCGAGACGTTGAACTAGAGAAATAAACTTGACTTGACTTGATTTAAATTGGGGTACACATTTGTTAATCATACATTCTGATCAACAATCTGGTGTTGTGGCTACATTTTTACACAATAATGACATTTTGGGAATGAAATAATAAATGTCCCCAAGTAAGAAAATTTACTTCACCACAAACTAAAAAGAACCTTTATCTCCACCTTTGGGAATTTTGGTGATTTCAGATTGTTTAAAGGGCAGAATTACGTAATCCTCCTCATCCTACTCAAGTACCTTCAAGTCACACAAATTTAACTTAAATACAAGCACTGTTTTCCAACTCTCTTCATTCAAAGTCTAAGATTTTAACACAAAGCTCATGGGGTGAGATGTATCTAGACCCTTTCCGTCAAAATTCTTAATTACATTTGTCATCTTAAGGGACTCCAGTACAAACACCGTTATCCCCATGTGCTCTTGAGTGGTTTGGTGATTTAGTTCTAAGGAGGATGTTGATTTGAGGTGTTGGCTCAGTAGTCTTATCTGTAGGGTGTAGTCCTCAAAGAACAGCTACAGACTCTGTTATGTCAGATTTACATGGCCACAGACAATGTTAGCAGAATGCTTGTTTATTCAATGGTCACTTTCCTTATGTTGCCAATATCAAATCTGCTCTTTGATGCCATCTTCAGACGACTGGTGAAGCGCGGGAGGTTGACAGATGCAAAGGGGAGGCTTAGTATACAGCTATCTCACATCAGCAGTTCACACTGGACTAAATACTTGTTGCCATTAATAACAAACAGCTTGAACTAGTTAGCAAAGCCACATACACACGTGCGACTGTGTCCCCACTTCCTTTCTGTGTATTCACAAACTGAATCATAAGCGAGAAGAAGTCAGTCAGCACAAAGCAGAAGTCCCCACATGCTCGCCTGCTAGGGGTCCTAAAGTTTACATCCTTTTTCTGGAAGTGATGTCATCCTGACCCCCTCACCCCAGTTCTCATCACTGTGACATCAACACTGTCCATCTACCTGTTTGACGCAAACCAGACCTGAGACATGACACACACGCGATATGGATAGACAGACAGACAGACAGACAGACAGACAGACAGATAGATAGATAGACGGACGGACGGACGGACGGACAGACAGACAGACAGACAGACAGCTAGATAGACAGATAGACAGACAGACAGACAGACAGACAGATAGAAAGATAGATAGATAGATAGATAGATAGATAGATAGATAGATAGATAGATAGATAGATAGATAGACAGATTGACAAATAGACAGATAGACAAATAGATAGATAGATAGATAGATAGATAGATAGATAGAAACACATAATCCAAAACATATTACACATACTGATATTGCACAATATAATAGTAGCCTTTGTAGTTGCAGTAGTAGTAGTCAATAGCATTGGCACTGACTCATATTGTTTATAGTATTAGTATGTATTATTACTATTATTT
>OMNV01018840.1:286636-301062 GCA_900303265.1 Brotula barbata
CCAATATATTATTATTATTATTATTATTACTATCATTATTATTATTATTATTATTATTATTATTATTATTATTATTATATAATAATAATAATAATAATAATAATAATAATAATAATAATAATAATAATAATAATAATAATATGTGTATCTTTTAATATTTTTTCTGTTCAAATCCAAATTTGAACGTTGTGATCAGGGCCCATTTTCCTGAGGTCCATAAATCAGCACACACACACACTGACTTGGAGTGTTCTACGATTGAAAACAGATTTTTGTCAACACATAATTGTTCTCTGCAACAAAATCAGTTGTGGAACGATAAAGAATAATTATTTCATTATTATTACCCAGCATTAATCATAATTTAACAGACATTATTACAATAAGCAGTTATGTTGTTTTCTTGTATTTATTTATTGAGTGCAGTGGCTCTGAATCAATTTTTTTTTTTAATTTAGTGAAATAAACAGTGCACTGGTAATAGTCTTATTTAATTTGTGTTTAGATATAATTATTATTAAGAGATTATTTGCTCAGTCTGATGTTTTTGAAGCATTGGGTATCACAAGAAAGACTTTGAACACGTTGAGGGAAAATGTCACTGAGGAATTTAAATATATTTTATGGAACCCCATAAAAACATGTTCAGGGTAACAGAAATGGATCATTTCTGATATCTTCAGCTCCTGTCCTCCATATGTGACACTGTTCAATATTTAATATAGGCATCAAAGTTAGAACAGTTTTAATTGTGTCTGTTACTGTTTTATCAGAAACAATATGTGAGTGCAGACAAAGCTCCATGCTGGAAGAGAGAAACAGTTTGTAGAACCAATGAAATGGTTGAATTGTGCTGGAAGTAGAGAGCGCAGCAATAACATGAAACAGTGGGTTGACTGGGATTAAAAATCATCTTGGATTTCTTCCTCCGTGCAGCCATCAGGTTGCTCAATCATTATTTTTAGTTTTATTTGCATTTACAGCATTTTGCATTCATTTAAATCCCTCAAATGTTTACACAGAAAGCTAAACATCAGTGAATATCAAGGAGTTGCAGTGTAGATGATGGGGAGGAAGAGGAGGAGGGATAGAGAGAAAATATGCTGATGATTAAGAGCGACGGTAAAAACTCACCTGCGGTAACACGGTTGAGTCCAAACTTTTGTGTTTTGTGTGCAGAGAAAAGAGTCTGGGTGTTGTTTGACAGTCAGCCGTGGCACATGTCAGCCACTCTGACACATGGCAGCTGTTTGAAAGGGCTTTGTTGTCGGGTGTTTTTGGTTCCTAAAGCCGGGAGACATTCCTGCTGGCAGAAGTGTGTTGTAAAATCAACATGGGAGAGCTTTCTGGAAATATCTACTGTATGTACTGCATGTATGTGATTCCACCCACATAAGAATGCACTTCAGCGTACGTTAAGGAAAAGAATGAAATCACGGCCAAAGTTGAACTTTTTCTCTTGATAATTTATCGTTTAGTGTCCGTTCACAATCAGTCCTTGATTTGAAAAAAGACAAGGTAAATATCTGATAAATGTGTTGTTTTTATGAACGCTGATTCCCACCCCCTGGTTTCTATTCCATTGTCAAAATAATCCTAGGTGAACATTATAATCTATCGTAGTAAACACTGCCTTACAGCTCATCTAAGTTATGACATTTACAGATTAAGATATAATACAGGGATGAAGTTTACAGTGGAGATTTTTTTTATCTATAATCTTTAAATATTTTGCCCTCTTGACCTTCAATTCTATATGAACACGGCAGAACTCTAGTGTTTGATCTGTAGTGGAACATTACTGCTCTGGGAAAGAAAAATAGAAACAATAGACAGTTAATAGAAGTAATTAGCCTCAGCTGATATATTATCATTTTATTTGTTTGGTCGCTCACTGTCGCCGTCGTGTTGTCAGCAAAGCTCGGCCTGAGGTTTTCGGCACAGCCAACAATGACATTACAAGGGCTATAGCAGTGTGTGTGTGTGTGTGTGTGTGTGTAACGGGCAGTGAACATGGACATCTCAGAGGTTGTTGCTGCACTGCACCTGAACACACTGGCCCTCTCTCTCCTCCCTTTCTCTTTCCTCTTCAGCTGCACTTTGCTGATTACTACCGTCAGGATCTTGAAGGGCACTAACGTGCTCCTGAGTGTGTGTCTCAATCCATTTATAATATTAAGTCCTCAGAAGGCCTGGCAGAGGAAAGATTGTAATGCAATGAGTTCACACACCCGCAGACACCACAGGCAGAAAGGGAACCTTGTGTGAAGTGAGTACAGAAGTGATCATATGCATCATTAGGAAACATTTTCTGTAACCAGTTGTGTAACATTGTGTTCCCCAACCAGGGAACTTGAGCATTTTACGTTTTAAAATAATTCAGTAGATATAATTTCATAAGCCAGTTGCTAAACAAGGTTGTTTGTGAAATAGTGTGTAAACCAGTTAATAATCAAATATTTACAACATTTTGCTTTGATGAAAGTTTAAACATGGTATTGCTCATTTTTAGGACAATCGTCAAGATTTGGCACACATGTGGGCGTACACTTGACAAAACAAACAAACAAAAAATTTTTTAAAGCCCCCCCATCTCAAATTGGAATTTACATCAAGTGAGGGTGGCATTGGTTCAACAAATTATGAAGAAGAAAGAGTGCAGTGACATCGTCCCCTCTGGTGATAAATACTCTCCATTTAAATGAACTGTAATTACTGTGTGTTTTTCCTGAGCAAATATCATCCAATTTTCAGTTGTGTGCAGTGTTGCTTTAAAAAAAAAATTGTCTTGAATAATTCAGCAAGATTAGAGAGATGGCTTGAAGGCACGGAGAATGAGGAGAGACTGACACTGCACAACAGAGAGAGACACGCAGGGATGGGGGGAGGAGGGCGACAATAGCAGAAACGAAAGAGACGGACGTGAGGGAGAAAAGGGAAAAGGATGAGGAAAATGTGCAAAGGAATTAAAGCTGCAGTAGAGTGACATTTCCATGGCCTGTGGGCCAGCAATGCGTTTGGATGACAGCGAGCTTTGACACTCATCTTTTTTTCCAGCCGTCTTTTTTCACTGAGAAAACGGGGATGTGAAGCCTGGTGGGATAGGAGGAACGTTTTCCTTTCTTTCTTCCACTAACACAACTTCTGAACTCTGCTGGCACGGTGATGCCGTATCAGAGACTTGGAAGAGATTTTCTGTGTTTGCTGTAACTCACCACCAAACCTCTTGTCTGTGGCTTTCGTGAATCTGCTTCTCTCTCCCTCTCTCTCTCTCTCTCTGTCTCCCTCTCTCTCTTTCTCTCTAACCTGCTGCTTGTCTGGCCCAGCGACACCAGAACGTTCCCAGGTGCTGCTCTGACTGACAAGAGCAAACAGGCGCTGCAGGAGACTTCACACCCCTGACTTGATAGCTATTAAAATAATTACATTTTCAAACCACAACCACTCATACAGCTGTAAGTTTCCCCATCAGTAAAAGTGTCTTTAGTGGATTCAAACACAAAGGTTCACATGAAAAACACTGAAACACTTAAAAGCAGCTGGGCCCATTGTGTTGTTTTGTAGTGTATGTTTCTTTTTTCCATGTAATCCTACCCGGACCTTAACCTCTTAAACTCGGAGGTAAGCACCTATAGGTCCATCTTTCCAGGTTTTATTTTACATTCTACTGTAAACTTACCAGGATGCATTCTATGGAAATCTGTATGAAAAGACATCCAATGCACTAATGAGAGAAATTCAAGGGAATCAAAAAACAAAAACAAAATAGTAATGGATGGATGTTTTTTTTAATAACATCTCTATGTCATATACTCGATTAATAATATGTTAATAATGTGGAAGAGCTCATTAAATGTATCCAAAACCTTTAAATAATCCTTACATGATTGACTTAAAGTGTACTCAATTACCAATAATTTTACCAGTGTTCACGGGGTTAATGAGGAGTTCTGTTGGACACACCCACACACACATATATATATATAGAGAGATATATATATAGAGAGAGAGAGAGCGAGAAAAATTACCAGGATGCTTTCTTTGTGTTGCTCTATCACATAGATTACGATCTGTAAAGTTACTTTCATACACCCACATCAGAAACAAAGCAGAGTTGTGTGTCGTCTCTGAGCTTTGTTAGTCAACTTTATAGGAACTATTTTCACCTTAAACGCCAAAGTTCAATATTTGGTAGCCAAATAGCTCCGGGAATGCATCGACCAGGCCTGCCTGATGATGCACGGGAATGTTATCCCACAAGGGAAAAATTTCAGCCTGGTGCAAACTTGGTCCTCAGTTCAAACGTGGAAGAATTTATTTTTAAATGTTTGAGACGCATCATCATGTTGTTCAGCTGTCAAGCTATTATCAATTTATGTTTATGGAAAAATTAGTTACACGCGATCTGCTTATCTTGTGTTTTTTTGACTGCGTTTGTGAAAGAGGTCTGGTGAAGTCCAGAGGGCGACAGGGTGTCACAAATTTTTCCTGACATATAGAAAGCATGTCTCTCTCTTCAGACTTGCTCCAGGACAGAGAGAATTCCAGTGTGTGTCACAGGAAATCTGGAATGCTTTGAATAAATAGCCTGCCTGATTAGAGCTTAATAAAAAAAGGTTTGGTTTACGGAATTGAAAACTCAAAACACATGAATTGGATTTTTTAAATGGTAAGATATATATTGTTTCGGTTGAATCTGAGATTATAATAGATTAAAAAAATGGTTTATGGTGACTTCTCCAGAAGATAATGTTGA
This sequence comes from Brotula barbata, assembly GCA_900303265.1. NCBI lineage: Eukaryota > Metazoa > Chordata > Actinopteri > Ophidiiformes > Ophidiidae > Brotula > Brotula barbata. The sequence continues at coordinate 291,393 of OMNV01018840.1, forward strand.
TAAATGAATTAAAGATGAACACAGTATACCAACATTTGTATGATGCAAGTTGTGGTTTAAAACAGAGTTGGGGGGGATAATAGTAATAATAGTTTTGATCTGTTGGATCAGTGACCTGACTGTTGGGATTGACCTCAGTTACCTCTGACCCGGCATGGCATCAGCAGGTTTACTGAATGTTGGCGTCTTCAACATGGGGCGAAATCACCTCAAATATCTATGCTCTTACCTGCCAGTTATTTATATGTGTAAACTCTGTATATATATATATATGGATCATCAATAACATTCACATTTCTTTGGTACTTGTCACTTTACGCTGAAGATCTGGTTAATGTTTTAGCAAAAAAAAAAACCCACCGGCATCCTTCATCTTCAAAGGTGCCGATTATACCGTATCAGCAGGATGTGTCATTAGTCTCTGTAACGGCACACAAAAGAGAGAGAGGGTAGATGGTTTGGATTTGTCCGTCCTTACTGTGTCTACTGGTGATGTGCGCACACCTGGAGACACACACTGGCAAGCGCTTTGAGACAGAAACACAACGTTCAGCAGGTCTTTAGCCCCTAGTTTATACAGAGGGGAACGGCCTCTCTCACTGCAACAACCTTTTTAACCGACATCTTATCAGTGTTTATGACTGGTTTTATAAACCGTTGCAAAAATAAGTTCGTCACAGTCCAGACTATCTGCTCGGCATGTGTGTTATATTCTTAGAGCCGTTATATCTCTCAAACATGAAAACATGGCCACAGGGACGTCAGCAAAGTATAAACACTGTAACCAAGCACAGAGGACGACAGACAGACAGGATGCATTCATATGAAGTGTCCTTACACACACGCATACACACACAAAAGGCACCAAGAATGACAAACACAGCACAGCATCAAGAATGCTGGTGGTGTGTGTCTGCATGTCTATGCTTCTCTGTCTGCGTGCTGTGTTGCTGTCGTGCTGTTGTTGTGGTTTTGAGCCCCTTGGGTTGGCGTGGGCCCTTTTTTATATTTGTGTAAACATTTACGTGTCCAGTGGGAGGCAGTGTCACATTTACAGTAAAACTTAATGTACAAAAACAATAGAAGAAATCCAGAATTCCAATCTCCATCAAAGAGCTTGCAGGGTACAGAATTCATTGTTGTCCTCAGTGTAATACAACTGTCACAAACAGCCACTGTGATAACACATGGCTCTGTTTTTACTCTACTTTTCGTTACAGCATATGTAATTACTTTGTTTCAGTAACTCATATAACTTCAGTATGGAATTTAAAACACTTTATTCAGAAGTAAATTAACTATTGGTTGAATATAAACCATCTAAGATGTATAATGTATTAAAAGTGCAGTTTTGTGCCTACAGTGGAAGTGTGTTACTTTTTCAACATTAGTAAACGTGCAAGAAATATTTGTGTTAGTTAAGGAAGGCAATTGTATGTGCATAGCCATTTTTGAACTTAATCTCTTCGACTCTTAGGTACCCACCAATGGACCCAGCTTCATGAATACAGAGGTTTTATTTCAAATTCTTGGGAAAAGCCAAAATTAGTTATAAACACAGTAAAAAGTAAGAGAATCGAACATTGAGCCTCTGCGTTCACAGCTGTTCATGGCTACAACTGTGTGGGGGGCCTTGAGTATATGGATGCCACACATTCTTAACAAAAATAAAAACCAGGATGGTTTTATCTATTGATACACCTCCAAGGACAGAGGATCAATGATTGACCTTCACCACTGATGTATGAGTCAGGGTAGTGATGCTTTATTGAAAATCCAAAAATATCTTAAATGTGCTTCTTAGCAGAGCAATGTAACAAAGATAAATTGGACTTGGCGCTTTACAGATGAGAAATTGCCTTCCTTCCACCTCGTTCCTTCTTTGGGACTCAAAGTAGTTTGCAGGCCTGGGAAGACAAAGTACATTAATTTGGTTTTCCGCATCCTAAGATGTAGATTAGCTACTATTTTCAAGCATGAAGAGTGTTCGCAACCACAATAATTTCGGCTCAATTGCAAGCAATTAATATGACGGATAATCGAGATACTTTTGAGTATCTGGAAGAACTGAAGATCTTGAAACTATCAATGTCAGTTGTTGGCGGGAGTACTTTTTAGTTGGAATTTTGGAGCTAGTTGTTGCATGTCATGAGACCTGATCAAGAAGCAATTCAGTTTTGATGTAATTCCAGTTTTGCACACATAATAAAATGTGACAGGTCTTTGAAGGCTGGAAACCAGTTTATATCAAAAAAAGGTCTGAGGCTAGGATGAGGATAAGGCTCATCAAAACCGCACACAGAGCAATAATTATACACTGTGTAGCTCTGTGTGTGTGTGAGCAATAAGTGGCGTGAAAGGCAAATGGCCATTGGCTGACACCATTCATAAACCTTCAAACTTAATCCAAGCTAGATGTAATTCTGTATTAGCAGTGATACCTGCCGGTTGTCCAGAATTACTCTCCAGAGGAAAAGATCGTTTTCATGACCGTGGGTTTTAAAGCCTTTGATCAAACTCAGGTCGAGCAGCTTTGGTTGATGGAATGTGTTCGTCTGTCAGAAAAGACAAAAATGTTTTCTGAAATTTTACAGCCCGGGTGTCTGCCGCTCAGGCCAGGCTCCTCTGGGCACAGTCAACATTTCTGCAGCCGTGGTTTTATTTCATTGCTTTGGCTACGACACTTAATGCAACACAGATCCCACTCGCAGTGTGAGTCCGCGCTGCAGCCAATGTCTGTGCGTGCTGCTCCCTGTGCACGTGTGTGGAGCAGAGATGGAACCTCGACTTTGTTTTTGCAAAACAGTTTGGTCGGAAACTATAGTACCTGTGAAGGAAAGCCATATTGCATTACTCCGCTGGCTTCTATCCTGCACTCACTTCCTCCAGTCACCCTCACTGCTGCTTGAACTGAACACGGAGCGTAACTGCCTCATTGCAGCATCCAGCGAGGACAAGAGACCCAAATCACCATCGCCATGTCGCCTTAAATATAATCACCGTCCTTCGATTATGTGCTGCTTCGAGCCCTTTTCACACATGTATACCAGAACAAAGTGCACGAGTCGCTACAGCTGTGTTCTCACTCAAAGCTGGTCTAGGCAACTTTTTAAAAATCTTTTTTGTCAGATATCCTCTTTATATCCTGACATGTATATATAAATGGAGTGCTCCGGCTCTGTTGTCCCTCCTTTTGTGTAAAATCCACTGAAAATCCAATGAATGAAAGCACCGATCTCCCCTCCTGAACTCACATAGTTCACAATTCAGATAATACAGTGCAAAGGTGGACAGAAGAAGGAAACCTCAGATTCTTCTTTTTCACTTCATCGGCATACACAAGCAAGAAAGAAGAAAGGAAGGTGGTGAAGGAATTGTAACGAGAACAAGACAAAATTCTGATCTTTATTGGCGCACCACCTTCTCTCCAGGGTCTCTAAGGTCAGAGCGTGAGCATCTTTTCTGCTGGACAGGTTGATATAACAGTGTTTTTTTACTTGCCTTTTCCGCTTTGTGAACACTTTAATTGTTAGCAGTTATGTTGCCACAAGGCACGGAGTGTGATCCTCCATCCTACTTGGCAGCTGGTGGCAAGGCTCTCAAAAGCTGCATTTCCAAATGCCGACACGTAGTGATTGATGCAGAAGAACAATAAAATAGGACGTGAAGTAAAAGTATTTTGCTGAGCTTAACTGTTCTTTGGTCATAATCTATGGACTCTCTGACCTTTCCTTTGAGTTGATTTGAATTCCAGACATTTACTTGAATAACATGTAGTCGAGGGAAATTAAGTCTTATTAAGTATGAAGATTTATTAATAAAGCACATTTGACAAGAACAGAACGCTTCATCCAAAGTGCAGTTCAGCTGAGGTAGAAGAGAAAAACAACAATAAACCTGAAGTAAAAGTGTAACAATGGGATTGGTTGTGGTTGTTTGTTTGTGTGAGTTTTGTGTACTTGGGACATTTTGGCATTTGATGCTGCAGCTTAAGTGGCAATTGGACACAGCTGTATGTAATTGTCACATCTGCAGTTAATCAATCAGACAGGAAGGATGGGTTTCTGTCACAAAGACAGCAGAGCTGCATGCAGGTTGCACAAAGAAGGACAAACTGTGAAGCTGTAAATCTGTGTTTTGTATTTTTGTGTTTGGACAATTTATCCTTTTCCTCTTAAGTTCCGTCTCAGTTTAGGAATAAAATTAAAGTGTGCATCTTTGCCGTGTGTTTGTGACTCTGTGGCCCTGAGGTGGAAAGGTCATTGCCTTTTTCTGATGCAGCCCGGTCTGTCTCAAAGTCGGGAGGTAAATGTGTGTGTAGCTTATTTGAATGCTGATGCAGGAAAGTGGAGTAAAATGTGGGCTGTTGTAGAGAGGCAGGGGCTAGTGTGTGTTTTACGTCAGTGCGATTAATCAGATGAATGGGCGAGCGGCAAAAACTTTTACTTTGGGAGGGGGGGAGGAGTTCTTCACAGTGTGGTCCATGTGTTTTTGTCTGCACATAATTATATAAGGATCTAAGGAGTACAGTTTCATTTTCACATATTTCTGCAAACTGACCGCTGGAAAGAAAATGAAGAGCTTGAGAAAGAAATCCCTGTGTGAAATGAGTGTGCCTGGTGGGGCGGTGGAGAATTGGCTGACTGATCTGTCAAACAAGTTGCAGGACAAATACATCAGCATTCTCCTCTTGAATTGTCACGACCCTTGTTCTCACCTTACACTATTCTGGAATGTTCCTGGTCTCTGAGGGGGACATTTGCTGCAAAAACTTGTCCTGCAGACAAGAATGCACGTGTGAAAGGGGCTTATGTGCGTGTATGCGTGTGTGGTAATTGATCCAGCTGAAGAGAACAAATGGATCTTTTCTCCTCTCTCCTTAATACTCCAATCCCCTGAAAGAAGTGGGTGACATTAGCTTAACGCATTACCACACATACACACTTCTGCGGCGTGTTCCCATGCTGTCAGGTATCGTCTCAAGAGAGACATCTGGGTACACTGCACATGTCTGCTAAAGATTTTCAGCAATCTGATTAATCTTTTTGACGCCGCGTACATGAAGGGTGCTTTCTTTAACGGTGATGACAGCTGTTTCTGTATTTTCTTTGGAACGTGTGCAGCCTGACAGCTGAGAGTTCCATCATGGCTGCTCGCCTTAGGTGCAAAAAGCTGAACGCGTTGCAAATTTACTGAAACAAAGTTCAAACACGAATAAGACGTCTCTCAAACATCTGCCGAGGTACAGCGTATCTTTGAAGGACCTGAGGGACGCAGGCGTCTCCGAGACACGATACGTACGTACGCACGCAAGTAATGGCATGCACACACACCGCTACGACTCAGCAAGTAGCTCCCCAATGGTTAATTCCCGCAGTGACAGATATAATACGCTGAGTATCTGTTAATACCCGTCTTTGTTGACTGCCAGTTACCTGTTTATATTTGTGTGTGTGCGTGCGTGCGTATGTGTGTGTAAGAGAGCAGGCTTGCGTGTGCTTACGCCCATGTTTGAGTGTTTCCATGTGTCTTTCTTGTCTGACAGCTGGCCTTGACATTATACAGCGTATTTGTTTCTTCTCTGTGTGTGTGTAAAACAGAGATTGTGCAAGTATGTGTGTACGTCTCTTAATCTGTGTTGTCTGCCAGTGGGTGTTTACGCTACAGTAATTCTGTGCAGGATGTGTGCAGCTATTCAGTGCCTGGGGAGACATCTGTTAATGAATTAATTGGTGACTTGATGCCGTAGTGAAAGCTCGCCTTTGCCGAGGGAGAATCTCTGCACTGTGGCTTTGGCATGAACCACAGGATGAGTGTGTGTGCGTGTGTGTGTGTGTGTGTGTGTGAGCCAGAGAGAGCTGAGAGAGACACTGAGCAGGAGAGGGAGAGGTGTTTGTGTGTAATGGAAAGGTTTGGTTCGAGCGGGTACCAGATGATTAGGGATAATTAAAACCCATGCCAGACAACATCAGCATGTGTTCGCACATTAAACACGAGACACTCCAGTGCTTCACTCATCGGCTCCATGAATCACACACACTGCCCCTCTCTGTACGGAGACGCCGCGCTCACTCAATGCTGTAAATGCTCAGGTATACTCAAACTCATAGAGGTGGCAGACAAAGGATCATTACCCAGGCTTTAACTGTCCCTTTTTTTAGTTGAAGTTAACAGCACAAACCAGGGATGTGCTTTTTGTTGTTTTATTGTGTAATTCAGTTTCTGTTGAACATTACGTTGTAAGAATCGATCACGATGTTGACATTGACACGTTAGACAGGTGGTAACAGGCCAAGGGTGGATGCCACAACGCCGTCCAAGTATTTTGGATCTCTAAGTATTGTGATTCGATGATATGTTGCTGATTTAAAAAATGTTTTATTGAAACAATGAATGCTGCTTAGAAATGGTAATTGAAGAAAAGTTGTCTACAAATTTCGCACAAATTGGCCAATGCAAAATGTCGCCCGTCAACAAAGTCATTCCCAGCAGACGATATTTAGCTGCATGATTGGCTGAATGTCCAATGAAAGTATTGATTCTTCACCAGCAACAAATCAGGAATTGTCCACGAGGCCAGCGAGCGAGAGGGCAGCATCTGTATTTTATTGTTCTTTTTAACTACTATTTTCATCCAAGAGATTTTTTTTTTCCATCTATTTATCTGCCTGTTCGCTATGAAATCTCTATTTAGCTATTTAATACCTTTCAGTAAGAAGTGGACAACAGTTAAACAGTTATACCATTTCGTATATAAAAAAAAAAAAAACACGTTTAATTTTAATCCATAACTTCTTAATTGGGATTTATGTTTCTGTCATCAAGTTTAGTGTTTGACATCAATAAAATTGAAATTCAAATGATACATTGCAATCACAGATAAATTTTGCTAAATTTAATGTCAACACAGCAACGTCATAAATATGAATGGATAGGACTGAGTGGCGTCCCATCTGACTCGCTTCAGTTTTTGCCGACTCCTTCCACAAGCAGATGGCCGTCAGCCAATCATCGTGATTGTCATCGCGTCCAATAAACGCTGTTTATTGGATGCAAACCTTGATCCAGATGTGGATTTTATCAGAACGTCAGAACAGTCGTCTCCGGATAAAACAGCAGAACGAAGGGACTGCACAGACTTAGCAGAGGTAGCGGAGATGAAAACAACTTGTCTCTCTGTTTTCCAAAAAAAAACAACCACAAAGACAAAAAGTCAAACACCTTAGAGACCGCCTCACTTTAACTTTAGATAGAGGACAGAGAAAATCCATCACAACGACAGGCACATCAACAAACCACAGTCAGAGTAACACATGTCAGAGTGCGGCTGGATGTTCATGGGAGACTTCCCTCAAGGCCGTGATTCCACTTCATTCAGTCCGTCAGCCTTTACGCAAGCTGTTGTCATTCATTTACACAACGTTCAGCTCAGTCTCAGGCCCTCTGTGGCAACAGGCGGTTAACAGTCGGTGCTGATTCATTGTCATCACAGACTGGATGAACGGCCCGGCTTGTTAAAGTGTCAGTGGATTGTTAACAGGGGGTCATAAATGCACCAGTAAACAGAGTAGCAAAACAATGTGTGTGTTTGTGTGTGTGTGTGTGTGTGTGTGTATGACCTAATAGTGGGCCAGCGCTCTGATGACCTCAGCATCCCTGTGTGGCAGCAGGTTACTGTGCGGTTACCAAGAGGAGGGAGAGTGTTTGGAGCCCAAGCAAATACATAATGTGGAAGAGAGGGAGAGTGTGTGTGCGTGTGTGTGTGTGTGAGAGCGAGAGATGATTTTGAGGGAAAAGAAAGGCGGCACTGCGCTGTGCCTTCCAGTGATAACTTAACGCAGCAATAAAGGGATGAAATCTAAGACTCGAATCAAGTAAATGGGTGCATGTTTGGTTCCTCCCTGTAATTTCAGGTAAGAGGAGCACATGAAACAAACAGCAGTGCTGTTAGCGCATGTGTTGTTACACTATGCTACAACTATCCGAGTCTGTTCACACTTAAAAATGAAAGAGTTGGCACGGCTCCTCACGACTCTCATCCAACAAACCTCTGGATAACGCTGCAGCGGCATCAACAACATCAATAAAAAACAGATACGTGCACGTGTGGGAGAGAAGATTAAAAGAGATGGGGTTCAGCGCTTGACTCAAGGTGAAACCTCTGGCAAAAAATTAGCCAGGCCGCTCGCCAAACGGGACCACCAAGCGTGAGAGAGAAAGAGAGCGCATGGGGTCCCTAACACTCACAATTATAGATGATTAATGGTTGTGTGACATTACACCCCCTCCACAGCACCCTGTTGTGTAGATCGGAGCGCCCCCCGCTGTTTTCGTTACACGTTGCTGTCATCATCTGAGTGAAGTGCAACCAGCTGGGACCTGCCTGTAATGTTACAGGAGGCAGAAAGTGCCGACGCAGTTAATTATGCTGTAAATACTTAGACTGTAAGCCTGATACAGGATTTTGTCACAGAGTTCCTATTTATTGACATAAAGATGAAGGGCTCAGTGGGGATGTGTTAATCTCTCTGTCTCACACACAGACGCACACACGCAAACAAGACACACACGCAGGCACCTGTAAGAGATCAGGGAGAGTCAAACAATTTCGGTGTGCGTCAAACATGTTCACACAGTGCCAAAAAAAAGTTCCCGGGTGTTCCTTTTGAGAGTGTGTGTGTGTGTGTGTGTTTGGTGAATAGCTGAAGGTGATTTGTCACCCGTGTCTTTGTCTTTCCCATATAAGTCATGGGCCAGGCTGTGTGTGGCAGCCGGCGGGTCACCAGAGGTTTGTAGCACTCAGTCTCTAGGGATACCCTCAAGTCACAGTTTTGTGTGTGTGTGTGTGTGTGTGTGTGTGTGTGTGTGTGTGTGTGGGCCTGTGATTGTCCAGACAATCAAACAGCAGGTCGTCAAGGTTGTACAAAAAGAAGTCGGTCAGCAGAGGTCAGCACAAAGTAGACAGATTTAAACATGCAAGAAATGATGCCGTGTAGGTTCCTCTGTGTACTCTTAGATTAACGTAGACTCCTAATCACAAATTAACGTGATTATAGCTGATCATTGGGAGTGAGATGTATAAGTGATCAGAATGTTTTCAGTCATATCATGGCTATGTTAGAATAGATTAACTCTCAGTCTGATCTCATTTTCAGACAGATTGCTTCACAAATTACACTTTTCTGTGCGTATGATTACACTGTGACACCCTAGTGGCTGCTGTTCACACAGCATCAGTGTGTGAGTAAGTACTGAGTAGTGAGTACTGAGTAAAACGCTTATTTTCTTTTATTTACAGTATGTTTATTGTACGTATGTAGGACATAATGTAGGGAGTAATTATCAAAGCCAACAAAGTTACGTTTTTGGTCTTATTTCCATATGTGTGTGTTTGCAGCATGACATTTTTAAAAATCACGATTAATCGTAAATGATTGACAGCTGCTGTGTTCAGCCCCTGTCTCGAGTCTTGAGTAGTGTTTTGAATTTTGAAGTATCTCCTCCTACAATTTTAGGTCAATTGTCACAAAATTTCACCCGTAAAATCTTTCTACCAAGCCTCATTTGTTTCCATCGATAAAATCATCTCACTGTCTCCCTCCTCGCATCACTTAAAACATATTAATTCAGTATAAATGAAAAAAAAAAAGCTACCACGGCTACAAGCAAA
>OMNV01018848.1:1582-29739 GCA_900303265.1 Brotula barbata
TCTGTGTTTTTTTTTTTTTTTTTTTTTTTTGCCTCTCTCTCTCTCTCTCTCTCCCTCCGTCCCGTCTCTCTCTCTGAGGTGACGGTGGAATTATTTGCTCTGACAGTATAATTATCCCCGGCGTTCTACGTCAGGGCCGAGGAGATAACGTCCTCCGCAACGGGGGATGAAGACACCAAGTATTCCAACGGGGCTCTAAGTGAAGTTTCACAAATACGTTGAAGTGATTTTGGCTCGATTCTCACCAAATTCCGCAACCGTTTCCCTTTTCTTTTTTTTTTCTTCTCTTTTCTGTTTTCCCACCATTAGAGTCTCGCACCTGCTTATCATAGAGCCAGGAAATAAAATCCCCAAAGGTCAGCGAGGACATGAGAGCACAGAAATCAATACGACCGATTGTGATCGGGACATTAAGTTACGAGGGATTTGTCTTTGAGAAAATAAACACAAAACTTTGCTTTCCAGCTCAGAGTGGCTGTGAGATAATACGCTGAAATAAACAACAGAGAACCTGCAGCACACACACACACACACACACACACACACACCGTCTTCGTGTGTGTGTGTGTGTGTGCTGCTTGTTTTGGTGCTGTGTTAATATTGTATTGTAGTTTCTTCATTATTGATGGTATTTAATTGTCCAGTTGTCCGTTTGGAGCGAATCGTTTCCCTCTCATGAATAAAAATCCGCCTCGGGTTGTGCGTGAGCGCGGCGGACTTTTTGCTGCTACGTTGCTCATAATAAGGTTTGTGGGGCACTCGGGCTTTGAGTGACGCTAACCTTGCAGACGGTGAGCGAGAAATGAGTTCAGTGAGACGAACGCGGCGAGAGCACGTTATTCAGCATGAAGGCAACGTTTTTAGCTGATGCTCCGTTCTAACGACGGGTTCAGGGTCTCGTTTATTTACCAACGCGCAGTCGCTCAATGCACTCGGGTTCTCAATGGGAGCGCATTCCACGGCGTTGAATGGTACAATTCGAGCTGTAGAAATGATGTCTGGCTGAAGCTAAACACAAACAGGAAGGAAGTTTTCGCAACTATGGCTTCTTCTTCTTCTTCTTTTTTTCTTTTTTTTTTAACAGAGATCCAACATAAACGCTAAAAAACATCTTTTTTTTAACCACAACTCTTGGACAACGAGACTACGGATTGAGTGATTTGTCGTCTTTCTGGGTGGCGTTTCTAGTTCTCCTTGGTTCTATTTGGTCTAATTGAGGTCTACCTGTGGACCCCCAGATCGTATTTGGTCCGCTTATGGACCGATGTGCTGAAGATGCGGTCCGGTTCCGATTGGCTTCCTCGGCACGCGGCGTTCTGCGCGTCGTTCCCCGGGCTGTTCCTTCGTCGTTCTGCCTTCCGTCGTTTGAAGTGTACCCGGGCCTTTAAGAGAGAGAGAGAGAGAGAGAGAGAGAGAGAGAGAGAGAGAGAGAGAGACGGTGGTCCCCTCTGGACTTAAAAGAGACTGTTAATAAGTCTGTGTTGCTACTGTCAGCGTGCAGCGCTTCAAAGTGAACGGGTCCCAAACGCAGCGCGGAGCATCTTTACCGCTCGCAAAGTCATCTTGATGTGGAAATGGGAGACAGCTGTCGTACCTAATGCTCAATTACAGGAAACGCAAGTGAGAGAAGTTCATTGTTTTGACAGTGGAAAGCAGGCCTTGAAGCGAGCGCCGTGCTGTAGATTAGCGCTTTGTGTAATCCTCCGCTATCAGCGCAGAGGGATCCACGCCGCCGCCCGGTCAAAAGGCGCTCGCGGAAAGGTCGGGCGATTTACCGCCTGACATTTGTGGCCCGATCTCGTCCCCCTGAATTCCGAGCCGATACGAACGGGCTCTCGTGGTGTTTGTCTGTAACCGCGGCGACCGAACGTTGGGTGACGGCGAACCACCTGGACCGACATTTAACAGCTGGGAGGGCACAGACAAACGGAACGAGACGAGTCGGGTTTATTTGTGTAGCTCAGTATCACGTCCGACGTCTCGAAGGGCTCCACGGGTCCACGTTGCCACAACAGTTCCCGACCCGGCCCGCAGCTCTCCACGAAGACCGGGAAAAAGTCCCCAAAAAAGCTCAGATTCAGCGAGAGAAAGGAGAGAAAGGAGCTCAAACCGTTAGCTTCTACCGCAGTCGGTCCAAATGCACTAACTAGTTGTAGTCGTGTTTATAAAAACGTAGCCCAAAAGCCTTCATGTCCCCTAAACGCAGCCTTTAGTGGCCCCGATGAAATGCTACCCCGGCCTGTCGGCGGCGTACGCTCAGGCACAGAATCGGCCTCTCTCAGGAAAAAAATAGCGATGCATCGTAGTGAGACGTGACAGGTGTAGGAACAATATTTGGCCGACGGAGAAGCCAAACCAGCGACGCTCCTGCTCAGCTGGTTGAGAGTTCCCTGTTGAGGATGGATGGAGCTTGGCAGGCCTGGAAGAAATGGGATGCAGAGAGAATTATGGAGAAATGGGATTAGGGAGGTGGAAGACGACTAGGTGTGTGTGTGTGTGTGTGTGTGTGTGTGTGTGTGGGTGCTGACAGGATTGGCAGTGGTTCTCCGACCCAGAGCTGGTGTCAGCATGTGGCAGCTGTGTCCAAAGCGACTGTTCCAGCTCTCAGAGCGATGAGGGTAAGACGGTCCTCCGTCAGTAAGACAGCTTTCTGCAGGCTTTAAGGTTTAGCACCGCCGGACCCGTGACGGCGTTCCTGGATCGCTCTGGTCCAGGTTGAAAACCCCCGATCTCGTCGTTTCTTCTCCGTGACGCCCTCAGCTGAAGGCTTCTCCGACTGAAGCTAACGCTAACAGTGGACGGCTGACGGTGGCTACCAAAAAAACGCCGATGAAGAACGTTCTCCAAGCGGTCGGCCAGTCTAGAGTTAATCCAACACGGCCCTCGGTCTGGGTGTTCTTGAAATCATCTATTACTGTGCAATTTGGAGCTGTGGCAGACATTTTTACTCTGCAGATTGCGTGCGTCTGCTGACCGCTGGCACTAAATGGCCAATTTAGGGAACTTGTGGCCAGAGACAGCGTGAAATCTCAGACCAAAACTCACAATTTGACTCTCACTGACTCTTTGCTACCACAAATCAACCACAACCATGAAAAGTTGATGCGTTGGTGACGCAATTTTCCTTTCCACGTGTCTTTGTAGTTCAACCTCCATTAATAACCTACTCAAAGCTACCGCTAACGCTTTAGAAGAAGGAGATAAAAACAGTCCATCCCCGTCGATTGATTTCATTCTTTGCTTGATCTGAGCTCTGCAGAGAGACATTTGCCATAACATGAGACCAATTATTCCTGCACTCAGGTACGTAGCACATAAAGAAGGACAGAGGCTGGGAAATAAAGGCTCCGAATGGCAGCATTAGCACAATAATGGCTCGACGTTGATGCCGTCCCCCCCGATCGGCGTGGTCGTCGGAAAGCGTTCTGGCAGTGCTCTCGTTAAATTCAGCTTGTCTTAAATGCACTGATACAGGTCAATTGAAGAAACTCAATTGTGGCCCCAGAGGGCAGAGAGGCTACATCATCGTCCCAGGCCCCTTAAAGTAATTAATGTTGTAATTGACTCAGGAGCAGAAATCCTTCTTAAATCTTCTCATCTGCGAGGGAGGGATCCTGCAGACCTGAGGGCCTCCTGGAGCACTGAAGCAGCTGTAGACTGCTGTTCATGTCATTAGCTGGAGAAGCCCACTTGGCTAATTGGATAGGCAGAGTTAATTTGGCTTTCTTTCTGATTTGGCTAGCCACTGGGGATGGGAGGAGTGAGTAATTAGAAACTTGAATTAAATGTCGTCTTGTGAACGGCTCTAAGGCGCCCGGTGGCGCACGACGGGCTCGTCGGACGGCATAACGGGCGGCAAAGCGGTCCCAGACCTCCGCTCGAACGAGGTCCTCGGCTTTTCGGCCGCAGCAATCCGGTCTGAAATTGAGGTTTTCTCGATGATTGGCGGGAGATGAGCGACTTCTTCCGATATTTAACCGCTACTAAGACGCGACGGGCCTCGACTCTGACTGAGATTGCTCCGACGTGTTTCTCTTTCGGGAGGTATCGGAGGGACATCTTGTAGCGGGTTGTCTGACGTAACCGGAGAAAGACGCCTCGCTCAGGTTACTCGAGTTAATTATGGCGGTTGTCAAATTAAACCTCGAGCTTAAATGCTGCATGAGGACAAAGTAGATTCATGATCTCGAAGTAATTCTATTCGCTTCGACGACGAACGTGTTAAATGGGAAATATGAGGCTTCGAACTGACGAATATCCGACTCGGTGCCGTCGTCCAACAGCCAGAGATGTGTGTGAAAAAAGGGGCTCATTAGCGGGTGTGTAACAGTCGCATAAAAGATTAGTTGGGTCTTTCTAATTCGCCGGGCTTCCTTTCAATTCAGGATCAGAGGTACAAAGCCAGCGTCCAACTTGTGAAACGGAGCTCCCCGAGCTCATATTACCCCATCAACAGCAGCGGCAGTAAAATATTTACAACGCTGTGGAGAAAGAGGATTTCCATATACCTATTTTATATTTTCATCCTGACCACTGAAGGGCAGTTAACTTTCATCCCATTGAAATTCTGAAAACCGACACTTATAGATCTTAAAACCTCCGGTTGTCCTCTCGTGAACTTTAAATCAATTTTTGTGCGACTTCGTCTCCGTGTGCCCTGTTTACCTGCGGACCGCCTGCCGGAGGCGTAACGCTCCGTTTGCACCGTGTTACCGACCGCCACCGCCCGGGTGTTATGTTATCGGGACCGAGTTGTACCTGGCTGGATATTAGAGGTAGGAAATTCGACACCGGATCGTCTCTCGGAGGAAGACAAACGTCTGCCGCGCGATGAAGAGTTTGTCCCTTGCAGCCTCTCGGTGCCACGTGCAGACTTCGAGGCGCTGAGCACAAACAACAAACGATTCGGTTCTGACCCTCGTTTGATGTTTACGCGTTTGCCCGCTCGTCGTGGATTCCGCACCGACTGACGCTGTTGTTATTTTAAAATGAATAATTCCTTTCTGTTCCTGAGGACGCCAGTCGAGGCGGCGGCACACTTTTGTACCACTTTACGTGGTGAAGACTGTGAAGAAAATGAAAGTGTTTTCATCTGGGTGGTCGTATAGGGTACCTCGTACCTCGTACCTCGTACCTCGTCCCCCCTTTGGTGGGATTCATTTGGACAGGACCACCAGGGGGAGCACAGTTTGAGAACCCCTCTTTTAGAGGATAAAAGGATTGAAAGAGAAGAATTGAAGATGGCTTTTGTGTGGCTGAAGACGTATTTGTTACTTTGTGTAAAGAGTGAGAGGATTCATTTAATAGGTGTAACAATATGAAGACCTTGTACGCTGTACGTAGAAACACAGACAAACACACACAAACCTTGTTGCTAACAGTGGAAAATCCGTAGCGTGCTGAGCGAGTATCAGATGTGTACGTCGTGTGACTGCATCCTACAGGGACAATCATTCAACACACGAGGACGTGGATCCGGTTTGCTTGTCATTTGATCAGGAACAGTCACACATACGTATTTTGCTCTATTTTCCTCCACAACGCTTCTCTCTCTGTCTCACACACACACACACACACACGCTCCACTTCATGTCCATGCCTCGGTCCTCCATCCAACGGTGTAACATATCTGCAATGCACAGACCTGCTTGTAATTAAACACCTCAACGAGCAGATTACGAGTTTCCCCATTTGGAAATTTCATTACCATTCCCATAATTGGATTCTAAATTTAATTAGTGTTCCTGGGCTAACCAGCATGTGATTCTAGGGTGAATACAGATGCTGTCAGAGGTCATTAACACAGGGTGAGGCCTCTTTGCTCTCCTGTCCTGACGCAGTGACAGTAAACACACTCGCTGACCACTGGGCAACACACAAACAGCCATGACAACAGAGAGGACGTCCCTCCTTCCTGTCTGTCATTTCATTTTCTGTATGAAGCTGACTGGAGGCGCACAATACGTCTCATTACTTGTTGAATAATACAGTAGGTTACACTATATATATACATATATGTACAGTACATGTCTGGTGTATTATACTGGATTATTGTCATGGACCTCATCAGTAATCGTCTTATTTAATCCTTTACTTTTGTTTGTCCAATTAGAACAGGGGAAGCCTTGTGGGAAGGGCCTTAAAGAGACAGTACCGTTTAAAAAGAAATCTCCCGTTTTTCACTCAGTGTGCAGAGAGTGCAGTGTGCTGCAGCAAAGCACAGTAGAAGTGGATCACTGTGGTCTTTGAGGCATCGAAAAGGTTTCAGAACAGACCCGTAAATGAGAACAACAACATTTAAATGTGTAAATCAAATCTGTGTGTGTGTATTGATCTGATTTGTTCATAATGATTGATCTCGGTGACTTTTCAAATTTCTCAGCCAATGAATACATATTTCTTTGGCTTGTTTGAAAGTAAACTCTACTTTATGTAAACGTTCTTTTCATTTTCGCACCACTCCACTTTGAAAAGTTAGCATCAGGCTTGAAGCTTTGGATTGATTGGAATCATAAATTAAATAAAAAGACCTTCAGGACAAGAAAACAACTCTGGGCCTAAATTACCCTAAAACTCAACAGAGCGTGATTGTGTGAGTGGAATGAAAAGTTGATGCAGCCGAGTCGACGGTGTAGTCACACAAGGTCACGAGAAGAAGGAGAGGGAAGTAGAATAAATGTTTCAAAGATCTTTGGAGAACATTGTCACTTTGTTTCCACGTTCGTGAACTCTCCAACTCATGACGGAGACTTTAGGGAGTCTTCAGACGAGGAATGACACCAAAATCATTTCAACACTTTGCTGCAGGCCCGGGCCTGACCTCCCAATGTGCCTAAAGTAATACAACTAAGAGGATGTTTAGAAGTGCATTCCAGTACGTAGAGGTAACCTGTTCACTCAAGACGGAGAGGACCCGCGCATAGCTGAGCGCAGACGGTTCCGGTCCTCGGTGAGACGGCTGTAATTAAAAGGAGCAGGACTTTGGGTCTGCCGGAACGCCGGTGACAACTTTGACACGGCAGCACCACATTACTGTCAACACACCACCATCTGATCTCATAAAGCCTGCAATTTCAGATTTCCGAAGCATCTGAAGGATTATGCACATCATGTCAACGCGTCATGTCTTCTTTCAACACTTTAAGGTTCAAAACCTGCGTGACGTGACTTTTTCGATCCTGAAGAGAAATGTTTTACCGTCCCTTTCTAGCACGTCTTTTTCACTCCGTTGCCAGACAGTTTTGTTGCCTCCAGCAAAGTTGGAATTACTTTCAAGTGACTTTGTTCCATTAGAGATATCAACCTTAGCCTAAACTTGTCTTTAAATCTAGACGCAGCGAGCGGGAAGAGAGGCCGGCGTGCTTCTCAAACACTCCGAGGTCGACGGTAAACACTCAGAGAGCGATGCAACGGCGTATCGTCGTAGGCAAAAAAACAAGAAGAAAAATCCATCTCGTCTCAGCTCACCTGATCTCATCCCATCCGGTCGACATTTTGTGGGGGCTCTTTCACCCTTGGAGGGGGTATGAATGCTAATGAGGCGCTCTGAATGAGAGTGCTGAACAAAACGCGGTATTTTCGTGCTGCCTTTTCAGTGTTCCTCCTCCACCAGCAGCCTCATAACACATTTAAAGAGCAAACTCCACGTAAACTAGGAGTAACCACGGCGGAGTAAATACTTCTCCTCCGAGAGCAGCAGGGCGTTTAAGTCTTTCAGAGTTCGACCTCTGGCTAAATATGAAATTCAAGAACGCCAAGTCAGTGCTGGCGAACTACAAACCGTTCTCAGCATTTCAGAGCGATCCTCCCAGGTCGGCATCCAGTGCGTTCTCGGGATCGTTGTTTATTTATGTGTTTATCTCTTTATCTCCTTGTTTTTGGAACCACGCTGTGGAGGACACAGATATCCTCCAGAACAGACGTTGAGAAATCGCTTCTTCTGTCCTGCCTTTGAACTTTATTGATCCAGCAAAGGTTTGCAGAGCGCACTTGCTCTCCGTCAGCAGCACCTCGCTGTCAATTCATACGGCAACGCACAAAACCTCATCCGGGAGCGACCCGCTCACAGGAACTCACAAGCCGTTCGCCTCATTCGGTTTGACGCCAGCCGGTCCAGATCTCATGGTCTGACCTCAAGGTTACCGACGCTACCTTTGCTCCTGAGCCAGAAATACTCCGATCTCTTATTGTCACATTAGCACAGCCAGCAGCAGTAATACGGTACCTGATGGATGAATTTGGTCTGGCGCCGCGTATCGGGCTCTGGCACGCTTTGAAAGCCTGATGTAAACTCACTGCCGCTGCTTGCCAAATCCATATACAGTCGGTATGATGGTACTCCCTGCCAAAGCTATTTAGGTTGATAAACACAGCTTACAAACCAATAAAAGTTCAATTTATCCACAGGGGAGACACACTTGGTGGAGTGTGTGTGTGTGTGTGTGTGTGTGTGTGTCAGCCTGATATTACTGCATTTGTTCAGAATGTTTGATAAACACGAGGAACAAACCAAACGGGGCGTCGTCTTGTTTTCTTTCTTTCTGTTCCACGCTGTTCCAACGTCGAAGGCTGCGTCCTCCACGTTCTTTGCCCGCCGACTGAAGATTTCCCGCCCGACGGCGTCCTCGTTATCCATCAGCCTTCACGCCCTTGCGGGCCGTGAGCCGGTTCGGTCGGAGGGAAACCGTGCCACCGTTTCAATGAGACATTGTGCGAGAGATCACACAACTCGTCGTGCATAAATGCATGACGCAACTCTAATTGACTTTCAGCACGTTGGCTTCGGTCCGCCTACGTGGAGACGAACCTCTGAGCTCGGGGAGCGTTCCAACATGAGCAACATCTTTTATTCAGTAAATCAGTAAGACGAAAATAAAATGAAGTAAAAATGAAAAGAATGACATTTTTTTAAAAAAAGTTGTTTTTTTTTGATTCATAGAGTTAAAGATTTGATCTCTTCACAGACAGTTCAAGCTTCCGGCGTTTAACTCAGTCCAGAGGTGGATCAGTCCGACCCACGCACATCAATCACGACCCCGACCTTAATGCTGAAGACTCAAATCCAAAAAATTTTCCACAGTGATAATTTATGATATCTAAAGTAATGTTATGCCACAAAATCAAGACAGTATAAAAAAAAAAACAACCCATAAAAAATGGAGAGAGGGATGTGAACTCATCTCGTTGACAAGGTCAAACGCCGTAATCACTCGTTGACTGAGTCAGGTGTGACATCAGAGGCCCAAAGTAGAGCTTAATGAGCCAGCTGTACAACAGTCCTACAAAGTCATCGCCCGTCAGCACCACAGGCCCCCAGGTGTTTAATGAGTTGTCACATTGTTGCATATCCTCTCCCTGTCAAACCTGGTCTGTGCTTGATGGACCTGTCCCATAATAAATGTAGCCACGGTTCCTGCGGACCCGGACCCTTTGGACGGCTGTCAGTATCACTTGGACCAGATAAAATAAAGGATCGACGCCACTAAATTTGTTAAGATTCAGATTATGAGGAAGAAGAATCGCGTCGCTACCGTACGTCACAGTTAGAGACGATGAGACGCGCTCTCCGGTCTGAAGAAGACGTTCAGGAAACTGTCCTGTCCATAAGGGAGAAATAAAGGTGTCTTCTTTATTCACTTACTGATGTTTAGTTTACGTTTTTGGCTTCAGCACCTCATTCTACCCCTTTTCCAGACGACCACAGACGAACCCACAGCAGGCGGATGTGTGTCGGTCCACGGTACGGTCTTTAATGTATTCAACACCTCGCTGTCCGTACGTAACCAGAACCTCGAGTGACTCAAATACAACGTGGGACGACCACGGAATAAAGTTGACTTTTGATAAATCTGTGGAGAAAGAGGACATAAACAATCTTCCGTTTCCGTGATGGAGCCTCACTGTTTCAAATCGTGGACTAGCGTGGTGCATATCAAGGATGACACTTTTATATTGTTTTTATACAACTTTTGCACAGAAATGTGTCCAGGAGAACCCAGAAGACACTGAAACACAGCAGTCAGCAAAATACCGAAGGAGGAAAAGTTTAACGGTGGAACACAGTCGCTGTCAAGAAAGGTTTCGTTTTCAGGCCGACGGCGACAGTTTGTCTCTCCACCTGAACATCAACAGAAATACACAAAGAGGACTCGACAGCGGAGGCAAACGTCGACGCCGCCGCGGTTTCACAGTCGTCCGTGTGGTCATTTTTTTCTCCCCGTCCTGATGTCTGTGTTCATTTTCGTGAAAAAAGCGAAGAAAAAAGACGTTTGTTTAATTGTACTGAGATGATAACAAAAAACACGCTCATCCTTGGACACGGAGATGTGATGTGATCCATTTAAAGCTGTCACGGAGGAAACTGTACGGGTTTAAAACAACCGTAACGTTAAAAACTGGTTGGATGAACGGACTCTTCCGACTTCCTCCTGATTATAGTTCATCTAAACCCGCCCCCCCGCTGTGCAGACAGAGGCTGATGTCTGTACACGCACAAAGGTGGAAAGACTAAAAAGCTAAAAGTTCCTGGTTTCAGCTCAAATTACAGCATAAGAAATGACTACAATCGAAGAGTAAAATGAAAACTGTTTAATTTTCTCCAACTCCACTAAAACAGCCCGAGTTACAGAGGAGAAGAATGAAAGTAAATAAAATGAAATCTGTGCCTGAGTAATGACAAACCCTGCCAAAACGAACACCGGTGGAACGCGCACGTCATCGGGGAGCTGCTACCCGGCAAAAGATGTTAAAATGATCCTTTCACACTTTTATATTTGCCCAAGACTGGAATAAGATACTTCATTTACATCGCTGTGGTCTGCGGACGAAGAATGGAAGCCGCACACAAAGAGATCACAGTCAGCAGTTCACATGTATGTTAAATCTCTCATTATACTCCCCCTCCCCCCTCCCAGATGTCATTTTAACACCGTAATTAGACCGAATTTAGCCTCGAAAACGACGTGATCCTATTAACTCAGTCCATGAACAGAGGATGGCTTAATTTTTGCCTTAATCCCAGCACAGACAAATAATTATGGGTTTAGTGGGTTTGTGAGCGTTCACGTTCGCCACTAGAATCTGGGCAGCTTGTTGGTTTTTTTTTGCCTGGAGTTTTCATCCTTTAAAAGCGGACTGCTGTTCAGGAAAAAAAGGATCTCGGCAAAAACCAGCAAAGTTTTTAAATATGAACAGATCACCGAGAAAGAGCAGATAACCAGATACGCTTTGGTTGGTTGAAGATCTGACGTCTCCTGATACCTGTCGCTCTCTGTCCGTCACCGCGGGGGCCTTGGGGCGACTTTCACTCGTGCGTCGTTGGCGTTTAGTGTGGATTTATGTGACAAACAGATTTAGAATCATAGAACAGAACGACCGCAAGTTACACAGGCGCTAACTCACCAATGTCATCCCTGCCGTGTAAAAGACCTCGACCCCTACAGACGAACGTGCCATCGGCGCTCTTGCGTGTCACCTTCACCTCCGAGCGGGATGAGGCTTTATTTGCATTCGGGGATGATGCAACAATGCGGTTCAAAGCGGTAACATCCCAGGACCGAGCCCGGCGCTCGGCACGGCGGTCATTCCGCTTCCTCTGCACTTACGCGCATCTGCTGGCTCAGGACCGGAAAAACATGTGGTCCAACCGTCTTCCTCTCCTCTTTCCCTGGATAAGATACTGAGACGACGCTCAGATAGTGCAGGCAGGCGTGAACTAATAATTCATCGGCAAACGACGTGAATTCTTCTTGATCAATAAAACACGATCGGTAGTCTGGCTGTTGGGTCAAAGTCAAAAACGACCGAGTCAGATCCTTCTCCGTTTGCCTCTTACTTCACGGAAAAGTTTTGGTCTTTACAGAACGTCTTCGTCTTTTTACAACGGCCCGGAGCAGTAGGTTTTTAACCTGAGGTCCGCAGCCTTCTGGTGGTCCACGTGGGATCGTTCTAACGCCAGAAGCGTCCAGCTGTACATTAAAAAAATACAAAATTAAATCCGTCTTATTGAAATTTTGTCCATGGAAATGACATCAATCATTTGAATCATTTTAATGGATTTTCCACTCTGTCATACCTGAAGAAGACAGAGGAGGACGTGAGACTGTCCCAGTCCACCGCTGGACAGACAAGAAGGGACAGATTGTATCCAAATCACCACGCCCAGATATCTCATCATGGGGTAAGAATAATCCCTAATCTCAGCCTCTGTCCCCACCCACCAACATCAGCGGTCCACAGTCAGGGAGGAGATCCATAGGTTGAAAACCCTTATCCTGAACACATGACGGAGCTGTATTCACGGAGCGTTCCGGTGATCTCAGAACGCTGCTGATCAACAGTTTGGGGAGCGGCGAGCACGCCGCAGGATGGGGTCTGGCCGCGTCCCCTGCTGACGCACGCCGGTAGCCCTGCTAATGGTGGCTAATTATCTATAGTGAAGCATAATTGGGTTCAGGAGGCGTAAACTCTGCAGGAATCGTGAAAATCAGCAGAGACGGAGATGGCGGTCGGGTAAAGGAATTTGTGTGTGTGTGTCTCTTGATTACGCTGCAGATATAGAGGCGACCGCGGACGAGCGATGTCATGCGTAGTTGAGCTTCCGCCGCAGTAAAGTACACACGTGCACGTGTACCGTTCGCACGCAGATTGTGTTTGTTTTGGGGGGGGATTTTCACTATTTCGCTCTCAGTGACATCAATTGCCGGTGTGTGTGTGTGTGTGTGTGTGTGTGAGTGTGAGTGTGTGTTACGTTTGACAGTTCTTACAGGGTGTCTTTATGTAAATGAGACACTGTGGGTGGCGAGGCAAGGCTTCAAAGCACGCTGTTGGTGGAGCGATTCTATGCTGCCTCCTGATGAAAACGAGTGCGCATGCAGCGGCTATGAAAGGTGCACGACAAGAAAGCTGCTAAGTGATTCCCCGCAAAGACGCGGCGAAAGAAAGGCAATCGCTTGTTATTGGCTCATAATTTCAGCGAAAGTTTGTGGGTGGCCATCTTTTTTTTTTTTTCTTTCCTGTGATGCGAAGTTGAGCAACGTTTAATTGCTTCCCCCCCAGGAGTGACACATTTCCTGTATCAACTGTTAGAATGTTCCCAAAATCCCCATCTCAGCTAACAGCTGTGGTATAATTTACTTTTATGTGCGTCATAGATTATTTTCACATTATTATGGACTGTTTCGTGTCACAATGTCACATGACTGTACAGCCCTGAGAGGAGGATCTGTGTTTGGGTCATCGATTTGATCTCTCAAAGTCTAGTTCTTTTGGCACTTTGTAAAAAATTGAATCATAGGTGAGCAACAAAAATGACACTGAAATGATATTTTCCCTGATCTCATAGTCTTTTACAGTTTTTTCACCCTGTCCGTCTGTTTACTTCCTGTCAGCGCTAGGCTAACGTTAGCTTCAACTCCAACCTGATCCACACAAAGTGCTTTCCCGTCATTAAATTAATAATTTCACGGTCACAGCTAGCGTTGTATTTATATATATTATTTATCATTTGGTTTTTTTAGTTTGCTTTCTTAGCTTTTTTGATGATTGTTATGACATTAGTGTCTTTAAATCGTGTTGTTAGCCAGTCAGCTAGCCTAGCTGGCAGTAATACGTCACACTGCGCTGTACAACAAGTGAATAGAGTGACTCTGGTTTTATATATAGTTTACGGCTTACTTTATGTCAGGGTTTTAATAGTTTTTTTGGGGTTTTTTTATTACCGTTTGCATCACAGAGTTCCTGTGAGGCCTCGATGCCTCCTCTCGCACACAAACACGGCTGGTTGTGTTTGTAGAGACCCAGCCCGAGGTGAACCTGGGTGTGTGTCGGCAGCAACGCCCTCGTTCCCACGGATGCCGACGAGGTTTCAGGTGCTGTCGGCCAACCGAATAGGCTCTTCGTTTTATGGGCAAAACCACACGTTGCTGAAACATTAATCAACGCCTTTGACAGCTTCTCACTTTCAATATTGCTGATTGAGCATATTTGCCAGTCAGCAAAAAAAGCCATTAAACAGGCCTGTGTAAGCCATGGTGCCCAAGTAAATGAACACTGACACACACACACACACACACACACACACACACACGCGCGCCTTCTTGTGAGAATAAGCAAAGAAAACGACTCAGCACTTTGTTCGCGTATGTTTGCGGAAAGTATTGGGAATCTAAGCTTCTTTATTTGACCCTTACAGATTTTAGAGGCGTACACACTCGGTTAAGCGTTATGTGTGTAATTTGTCTACGAAGTACTGCTCGTGTTCAAAGTGGGTAAAAAGCTCTCAGCGTCTTGTTTTGCTGCAGAGATCAGAGGATGTACAGTAACAGCAAAACTGGAAATGAAGTGAGCAAAATATCGACATTTTAGAAGACGATTTTACCAACTCGCTCGTTAAAATTCACTTTAATCCTCTGCCTCCGTTGTTCTTCAGGGTCCATACATCTATTTCATTTATTCGGAGCTGCCTCATCAGAGCCGTCACTCCACCTGACTCAGCTGCTGCCCATCACCCACTGATTAGTGACCTGTTTGCTTGTGAACGGCTTCGTCCTGCACCCGTTTGTCTTTGTGTTTCAGACGTTATCTTGTCCTGTCTGCTCCATCTCCATTTTTCTTCCTTTCGTCAAACAATTTCACTTCATTCGCATTATTTGATTGATACATCGTCGTGATTATTTGCTCATAAAACGTACCGCCCTCCGTAATGCCTCATCTGGAGAAATATCAAAATTTGTCAAGCGGCGTGATCTGAAAATCGCTGGACGTTTTGGAGGAGGAGCTCATCCAGCTTGGCAGATGTTATCCATATTTTTATGAAGTCTCAGACACCTTCCACAGTGACAAATGTTGAGCAAACTCCACGGGTGAAAGTACAGATATCTCACTTTAAAATGACTTCGTTAGAACTATAATTCACCCATCAGGAAACGTCCTTGAGTAAAAGTCGTTACGCTGCTGATGTTCGCGTCAACAACGGCACTATTGAAAAGCACTGAAAGAAAAATAATTTTTCATCCTCGGTGACGTGTCTATCTTGTGATTATCTTCAGATGATCAAAATGATTATGTCGTATTATAATAATTTACATACCTGAAGAAAAATCGACACTTTTACTTCACTCCATTTGTCCAAACATGTTTGTTAGTGGTTAAATGATGAATTGTAAGTTTGTACATCTGCACCGTGAGTTGAGTTGGTTCCTGTTTGTGATACATTCAGCATCAGAATACGAATGCTACAATAAGGAAAAGGAAACTCTTCATTTTCAATACTTATGTCCAAATTTACTAGCAAAGTCATTTTTGATTGAGATGTCGTTTGCTCTTCTCTTCATCCATCACTCTTGTGTATAGGGCAGCAAACAGCATCAGCGTGATAAATTTGTTAAAGTAAAGGTAAACAGTTTAGGTAAACAGTTTAGTTTGATTTTATTATGACCTGCGGCACGTTTGATATTATTATTGTTGCGTTCGTCATCCCGAGGCATTAAGCTGAATTTTCACTGCATCTGTTTTGTGTCTGTTTTGTGCGGATGAGCCTCCTCCGTTGTCACTGTCACCCGTGCTCCTCATGTAGAGAGTTTGGGAGTGGAGTGCACCACTTTTACTCCATCCTGACTGAAAATAGAAAACTTGTCTCGAACTGGTGTTGACATGGTAAGGTATGCATTTCAGCGTCTTATTTTTGAGTTTCAAAGATCCTTGATGCCTGCCGTACTCAGTTCCTCTTGTCCTACTCAATTACATACACCCGGAAAGGCTTGAGGTGCTTCGCTCACGTACCGCGCTCCGCTGAAATCTCAACTTGTGAAAACTGAACTGTGCGAAAAGTATTGATACCGCTTGGCAATTTGTGACTGACATTTATTGACTCTGGAAGGTTTGTTCCCTCAACTCGGCTCAGCCAAGAAGTTTGTTATTATCCTTTAACAATTCATGGTTGAAACAACCCCACATGCAGGTCTGACATCTGAAAATATGATCAGATTCATATCAACACCTGTCCGTTCAGGTGAAGCCCTTTTGAAATTTGTGATGACCGTCGTGTTTGTGCCGTATATGTCCATCCTGACTCAGAACTCTTAAATTACATTGAAACTCCGAATATTTATCCTACCTAAAAGTCACATGGCATTATTCTCTGTAGGTCTCATGATGTTTCATTTGTCAAATCAAGTTTATTTGTATCACCCAACATCACATACAAGGCTTTACAGGAGCTTTACAGGGCCCTGACCAAGACCAAAACTCTCTAAGGACACATGGAAAACCAGAATAAAACAAGAGGAGAAACCGTGTGAGAGGACATTCACAGAGAGCTTCCCTCTCCTCCAATGGACACGTATGGCCAGCTGTCAGATGGGTTTGACAGTTCAGGTAATGGCAGAGTTGCAGCCTGTCATAAGAAATCTATAAGCTAATAAACACACGGACCAGTGGTGTGGGAAAAGCAGCTATCCTGATTTATTTAAATGACAGGGATGTATGGGTAAATCTAGAGCGCCAGCACCCTCCTGGTGTACTGACGGCCTGCACGGTATGGATTTTGACATGAAAATGGAGTTACTGTTACCTGTGTCAGATCCAAAATGAAAACTTTTCAGATATTATTTCCATCACTTGGGGTAGGAAAAAAAAAAAAAATCCCATTACGTGGTTGTGTTTGACTAGTTGAGTCTGCTGGGTTATTAATAATCTGAGAGAGAGAGAGAGAGAGAGAAAGTGCAATACGCTCCAATCCATACGCTGCAAATGGAGGATGATGCCTCGTGTTTGTGTGTTCATGCGCACACAATGCACGTGATTGTGAACATTTGTGCATCCACCCACATTTCCCAGCGTGCATCTGGCTGAGTGCTGGGGTTCAGGTGTGGCTATATAGGAGTAATCAAGCCTCCATTCCCTCCGCTGACAGCTCTTTTACTCTCTGTCTCAAGTCAGCTTCTTCCTGAGCAGCCAATATATTACTGCTGGCTCGCCAGAGGGTGACTTTCAGAGAGTTTCGGTCCCTGTCTAAGATAACCAGAAAACCTCTTTCACCGCAAAACCACAAAGGGACCCTGACTCACCGGACGCTGCAGCGAGCTAATTTTTTTTTCTATTTGTTTGAACGATTTCCTTTTCTGGTCTGGATTTTGTGATAGTTATTTGGATGGCACTCAGGCTGGTCGGGAGATGGTTTTTGTTCAGTTGGCTTCTGATGATTGCTTTATTGTTAGTAGGCGATTGATTAGTCGTGGCTCGTACGCCCAGCCTTGATTGAATCGGTGAACTCAGTCTTCTGCACAAACCAAATGTATTCGTTATACACAGATTTAAAGGTA
Source organism: Brotula barbata (assembly GCA_900303265.1). Lineage (NCBI taxonomy): Eukaryota > Metazoa > Chordata > Actinopteri > Ophidiiformes > Ophidiidae > Brotula > Brotula barbata. The sequence continues at coordinate 18,904 of OMNV01018848.1, forward strand.
TTCTAAGTTCAAAAGTTATAGCACAAAAAGTTGCTTTTCGGTGAAAAACCTACATATTAAAAACGTAAATTATCGACTACTCGCGTGTTCACACATGACACGTTTATCTTTTTTCAGCAAGGTAACTGCACTATGCTAATTTCATCTGTGGAAGTGGCTTTTCATTATTGATAAGATTAGATTATATCGTTTACTGTTAGCTGGAGTAGCTAATGGATTTTCATGACTCTAGCAAAACAGCTAACAGGAGGTTAAAAGCTGATGGTAATGTTAGCAAAACAGCCATCAGTCAGCTAAAAGTTGGCAGTAATGCTAGCAAACGGCTACCAGGCAGTTAAATTTGACTGTAATTGTTGCAAAATAGCAATCAGGAAGCTAAAAGCCGAAAGCAATGCAAGCAAAACTAGAGCCAGAACAATCCCAAATGGATAATCTTGGTTATTTATCGGATTCCAGAAAGTTTTTTTCACGTGGATGGTAGTCTGTAGAAAACCGCTATAAAAACTTTTTAAGACAAAATGGAAGACCCATCGAGCACCTGAGTCATAAAAGAGTAGCTTAAAGAAGAGAACTCCTTGACGCTGATGAGTTCACAGACCTTTTCTTGTTCACGTCACTGAAGATTGAAGTTTCGTTTTTATGGCAAGTCTCAAGGTTCTTTAAACATGAATCAAAAAACACAGCAGAGCTCTTTCACGATGTAACAATTCATTGAACCGCAAAACACAATGGTTCTGGTTCCTTTTAGATGGAATCGAATTTGTTTGACAAGTTCACACATCCACGGTAAATACCGAGTCACAGGTCTGAACCCACTTGAAGCCGAGCCTAAATTAATCTGCTGTGAAAAAACCCTTTGAGGCCGTTGAATACAAAGTTGCCTGTTGTCAAAGTGATTGCTTGCAATTCCTGAAAACACCAATTCAAAGCCTCTGATGGCAGTTTCAGAAAGAAAAGAACATCCACGACAACAACCTACAAGTAAAATTTGTCTGCTTATTTTTTTGAGCGAACGGATGCATAGATCTCAAGAAAATGAATTCTAAGGGTCACTTAGTTACTATATGACAGACTTGTATGTTGCCAGGTCTGTTGTCTCTGGATTACTCGTTATGACGTGACTGTGACTACGCTTCATTAAAATAATCCAAAAAAGTTGCTGGACAAGTCTTCAAACTCACTCAAGCCACTAGCGTAAAGAGTACTTTTTAATGATACCATATAAACAGTTTGATTGCAGTAGACCTTCATTTGCTGAACTACATGGTCGATGTAAGACCACTTTCTCTCTTACACTCCTCCTCAGATAGTTGCTGCATATCTTTAGGTGGGAATGTTTGAACTTGACTTGTTTTAGTGATTTTGGACGGACCCGCGATTGTAGCCAAGCCTGCCGACCCATTCGTGCCCGATGGTCACAGATCGACGATCCAGCTTTGCGCTAATCGAAACCGCTCGTCCGTTCTCCCCGGCCTCCTCGACGCCTTCAGGCTCTCCGAGGGGACACAGTTGAAAAGGTGTGAACGCCGAGCGTTACGCCTCTCACGTTCGAGAACACTCGAGGGTGGCACGCCAGATAGTGGAACGATCAGTCGCAAATAACACAGAGAGTGATGAAAGCCTTGGAAATTCAGAAGGGGGGTTCCCTTTGGAGGCAAAGGAGAAGGGAAAGGTCTCCGACGTAAAAGTGAGTTGAAGGAAGCAAGATGAAAGGAGGGAAGGTAACGACAAAGGATGTGGGGATCTCCCTCTGCCGGCACCAAACTAAAGGAAGCATGGAGGGCGATGATCAGGGTAAACAAAGAGGAAAGGATGATGGATGGTAACTGTGGTAGGATTCGCAAGCCATGTGGGCCACGGCGTGACGGAGCACGGAAAGGCAACAGCAGAAAATAGGAACGTGCGCTCGTCTTGTCCTCTGTGACCGCGCGCTGCACGGCTGGCTGTGACGGCGCGCTGTCTCTTTGTAGATTTGGGAAGACAAAAGACATTTGAAGTCATGTATAGCCTGCGGACAGACTTTCATGGAGTACGTTTGATCGCAAAGAGAACAACGACAGAGACTGTCTGCGCCTTCCTTTAAAGTGCTGTTACCGAAACGCATTATCATTGAGCAAATAACAAAATCCTTTCAAGCCGCGTTCACACTGCAAGATTTCGCACATCTCAACAGATGTTGAACGTTGAACGTCTATTTCACAGTGTTATGTTCCTCATATTCTGTAGAGCACAACACTGCACAATTAGCAGATACTACATTCCAGCCGCACAAAAACAGAAATCGCACAAAATCTCATTTCAAGTTCAAACTGGAAGAACGCGACGCATTAAAACAGCTCAGCATGTGCAACTGGAACCAAGAATAGAACAAACTGGATGAAGTCATGGAGACGGAAGAGAGCCGCGCTGGATTAAGCACCTTAAAGTTATACTTGATTACAGTAGTACGGACGTGTAGATGTCTCGTTTCAAAAGGACTAATATTGAGCCATACTTGACTTGAAGTCATTTAGCTGCTGCTCAAACAAATAATGTAATGAAATGAAATGAAATAATGATAATGAAATATTGTAAATATTTGGATTCCCCGACCGGAATGGACGTAACCGGGACACGGCAAATCACTCGCCGTCTTCCCGGGGACCCGCTAAACCGCAGCTTAGGCAGCTGGCAGAGATTTTACAGCTACGATGGCTGGGAACAATCGCAAATCAAATACACGGGTGTCTCTGTTGAAGAATTATGTCGAGAAAATGATGAAATAGGATTTGGAGATGCAGAGCGTACTCTTGCTTTTTATCTACTGCTCCCTGATCGCTGCACCTGGAAAAAGAACATTCTGGGTTCTGAGAAAACATTAAAGATCCAGCCCCGAGGACAAACCCCCGCTGGGTATACCTGTCAATCACACCCCTCCCACAACAACCCACCGAGCCATGATTTTATGTTTGCAGATGACATCAGCGATAGAATGATCGGCCATTTATCTCCAGGCTGCACTGAAAATTACCAATGAGACGTTTGTGGGCGTATTTTGGGATACGGTTTCAGTATCTATTGATCCTCGTGGAGACGAGAAAATTGGAGGCCGAGATGGGAACAGATGATACAAAGGGAAAACAGGATTTAGACTTTAGGACTCGCTGGTTGTCCTTGGCCACCGGGTGCTGTCAAGGCCAGAACGTCGCTCTCTGTAACGTACGCGTACACGTAAACGTTCCGCAAACTCATTAATAATTGAGTACATATGGAGGACTATTAGGCCAAATAAAAAAATAAATAAATAAAAAACATTCTTGGAAAATTTTGACTTTAAACTCAGAATTCTGGGGAAAAAAATCTCCGATTCCAAATTTACCGCACAAATATTCTCCATAAATTCTGCCAAATAAAATTATTCATCTAATGTCCCTGAAGTTATTTTCCATTGTGATGGTATGATTTTATTACCCAGAATGCATCCTGATATATTCCGAGTTTTTTGGCTCTAATTTATAAGAAATCCTTGTAACGGTAACCTCAGACTTTAAGAGGTACAGGTATTCAGGTACAAATAGTTTTTTTGGCCGTGCCGTGCCAGAGTCCATTTTCCTCTGTCTGAATACTTACAAATAACACGAACCGTGTCACTTGTCCACTCAAACTGGGATTGCGATTTGGAGTTCCCACCAATTATTGCGACACTCGGGACTGCTCTGACCCGTAACCCGTTACAAAACGCTGTGATTTGCCACACGTCCCGAGCTAACACAGATGTCCTCGGTGTCATCTCGCATACTTCTCCTCCGCCACGCTGCAGCTTTGGCAGTTTCTTTCTCCGACAGCTTGTTAGCTGGATGCGGTCCTGTTCATCATTCCCCTTGGTGATCTACAAGCGTTCAGTCTTGGCAACTTGGGAGATAAATTAGCACCAAACCAGTCAATTAGGCCAGGCCCTCCTCTGCACTTAAGACAGGATGCTCCTCTTCACCTACAAGGCTTTACGTGGCTGTGATCCAGCCTGTCCCATCTGTCTGGGCTCCTTAACTCATACTGCCTCGCTCGTCATTTGCTCTTCCTCTGCTGGCTCTTATTGAAACAAATTTTGCACACCGGGTGACTCAGTCTTCCTCTCGGGTGTTCATCGCTGCAAAATGCTCAATTAGGGCTGTCGGCGTTCGGATGGACTACTCCTTTTAAAAATATAACGATTCAAATGACACGCGGTGGCAGCGAACCTCCGCGGTCGTCTTCACGGCGGCAGAACGCGACCAGAAACCTCAAATTCTAATGAGACGGCTTTTCCTCCGTTTGCCACCTTTACACTCTTTTATACTTCAGTTTATTTTATGTTTTCGTAAAGTCGCCTCCTATGAGATCCATGCGTTACCTTCACTCTCTTTTTGCACGACAACCCGTGGAAATGTTACACATCGTCACATATTGAAGATGATCCATGACAGTGACTTCAGTGATGTCAAACAGTGAAAATGTTTTATTTGTACAACTTTAAATTAGTTTTTTTTTTGTTTTTTTTTTCTTGAATATGACGGCGTATTAGGGTCACTATAGGTAATAAAAAGTATTTTTCTCCAAAATTTGCCACTTTATAATCTAAGAGAATAAAGATAAAAAAAAATAATTACTTGTGGCCCTAATAAGTCGTTGTTCTTGAATAATCAGAATCATCTAAATGACATTTTCCAACTCCATCCCTCTGTCAGAGAGGAAGAGGAAGAAGACCGGAGACCAAAAATGACATGTGACTGTGAGCTACAATCTCTGTCATAGGTAAGAAAAAACCTCATCTCAACCCGGGTCTACAGGGTCCTCCTGAGTCAGGAGGACAGGATGTGGATGGGCCAACATGGGTTGGAAACCCTCAGGTTAAGATACCTAAATCCTGCCAGAATTAAACTTTTACCCGGCGGCTCCCAGAGTGAAGATGTGTTTCAGGATTCACTGTGTGTCTTTGAAACGCTTCAGCGTGTGAGGTGAGACCTGGAGACACGGGAGCTTTCCGGGCAGGAAGAGCGAAGTCAAGGTGGCCTTGATCCTGACACTCCTGCAGGAAACAGCTGGGTGTTAATTGAAGAGAGACCCTCAGAGGTACTGCACCCAGTTGTTGGTGGGGTGATGGAGGGTTCAGGCCTCTGCAAAATCCCCAGGTCCCCCGACTGCTGTTCTCTTTTGTTAGCCACTACACAGCAGTCAGGAGGTGTCGAGAGGTCTTGGGAGATAGACAGTGAAATCCAATCCGGCCCCCCTTTTTGCATCCAGTGCATCGTTAAACCTTAATGTCGTTAAATTTGAGAGCCCGCTGGTTAAATACGCTGTCATCGCACAACCAGGAGGTCCCGGGTTCGAACCTGACCGCCTCCTTTCTGTCTCCAATGATTCCGCTCGGCCCCCTTCGGTGGGAAGACGTCGAGGTTGGACCAAATGGACGCTTTAACTCTCCAATTCATGAAAGTTTTACGTTGCGGTACTTTAAAATCCCGGTAAAATAAAGTTACAGAAACAGGAATTACAGCACATTTTATGAAGGACATTCAGTCATTCATTTCACAATTCATAACCCGTCTCTCTATTTGAGTCGGCGATATCTATATTGCTTCAAGCGATTCTCTCAATAGTTTACCAGCAAATTAAAGATGTTATCGTGTGTTTTTAGATTCAATAAACAGCCTAATATTAATATCTCCGCGCTCGTTGGGGGATAGATTGGTTCAATATGTTGAAATCAACCTTCGCCTCGCTGTGTCGGGCCCTGGAGTTTTCTGTGTGTTTTTCACAACAGGATGATAAATGGAGAGGGCTCATATAGTTCAGTGGTTTTAATACAGGTAGAGGCATCACTCCTCATCATTTCTTCATCTGTCACATTTATGGATTTCTGTCTGGGCTAAATTACTCACTGGAGCCGCGGAAAAATCAAGCCTCAAGGTTTATTTACAGATACTCCCATTAGACATTTCTCATATACATTCCTCCTGTCTTGTTTGCTCTCTCTCGTGCCCTCTGCCCCGCTCCGCGTTTGCTTTAGAATCTGGAAATATAAAAGCTTCAGACACGACAGACGGTTATAAATCCTGTTCTTTTGTGGACTCACACACGATGAGTGCGGCAATTTGTAACATGTTGCGTCACTAACATACACTGTATGTATTATATCGTAGCTGTCACATGACTTCAAAGCGCACCCGTGCGTGTCCTTACTTATAATTATACATTTATGTACAAGTGGTCGCTCTTATTAACACATATAAAAATAAAAAATAAACCATGGAAGGTCTAATGTGAAATATTGAGGCCTGACTGTGGGACTCCACGCCGACACGCAAGAAAAGAAATTCAGTGCGTAATTACACACAATTATCTGCAGCCGTGATTAATGTTCACAGGAAATGTGATTTTGATGGGGTTTAATACAAACTACCCACTCAGAGCTCTCTTTCTTATCCCTGTTCACCGAGTGAGACTCAAGGACACCATCACAAAGGAATGTACACACACTCAGGCTGCTGGAAGAGAAATCCCCTTTAGTTCCCACACCGAATAACATTCTTCAATTACTGATCAATTTCCTCTCTCTTTGGCTTACACCCAAGAGGGGTCGATGCCAAATTCTCCAGCCAAGTTCATGATTCGACATGGCTGTATGTCTCCTTGTGTTGAGAAAGTGATAAATGATTGATAATTATTGCTGTGTGGGTCTTGCTGCAAAGACCTGGAGGCAAATACCAGAGGTGCTTATATCAACAAGCACATCTCAGCAGTTTCCCACAGCGTTTACCAAATTCACGTTCTGACTTTGAACATTTTCAGTCACCCAGGCCCCAGCCGCTCGGCGACCCAGACGGGGATAAGCGGGTACAGACAATGAATGAATTAAAGCTGAGATCAGGGGTAAATTGACTCTTGCTCCCGGGATTGATGATCGCTAATCCTGTCTCACGCGTGGTCTGGAGTGTCGTTTCCTGTCACCTCGTCAAAGGTGAAAGAGATCCAGTCGAGTCAACTCAAATCTATTTGTGTAGCCTAAAATCACTTACAATGTCTCGAAGGGCTTTACAAGCCAACATAACATCGGATCTCCACCCAGCCCAAAGGTTCCCGTGGAGACGAGGAAAAACCTCCTAAAAAACCAGAACATGAGGGAAAAACTCCTAAAAAAAACACAATATGGAGGAAACAAACCCCCAAAAAAACATGACGTGAAGGGAAAACAACCCGAAAAACAACATAAAGAGAAAATACCCTGAAAAACACAACATGAAGGAAACAAACCCCAAAAAAACATGACGTGAAGGGAAAACTACCCGAAAAACAACATGAAGAGAAAATACCCTTAAAAACACAACATGAAGAGAAAATACCCTTAAAAACATAACATGAAGAAAAAATACTCTGAAAAACTTAACATGAAGGAAAAACTCCCAAAGAAAACACAATATGGAGAAAACAAACCCCAAAAAAAACATGACGTGAAGGGAAAACTACCTGAAAAACAACATGAAGAGAAAATACCCTTAAAAACACAACATGAAGAGAAAATACCCTTAAAAACATAACATGAAGAAAAAATACTCTGAAAAACTTAACATGAAGGAAAAACTCCCAAAGAAAACACAACATGAAGGAAACAAACCCCAAAAAAAACATGACGTGAAGGGAAAACACCTCAAAAATCCTAAACACTTAGGGAAAAAACCCCAATAAGTCTTAACATGAAGGAAAAACTCCCCAAAAAAAACACAACATGAAGGAAACAAAACCCAAAAACCCCAACTTGAAGGGAAAGTTCTTCCAAAAAACCTTAACATGAGGTGGACACTCCCCCTAAAATCCTTGATCCAGATCACCCGTATAAAAACTTACAATTATGTGTTGTGTTTCCCAAAGATTAAAAAAGATGAGGTGTGTCAGCTGGGATTCTTCTCATTAGAAAAGTACAAAATGCTACTTTTTGAAGCGTGAAAGTAAAATAACAGATATGAAAGAGTTTGGGCTTTATCCAAAAATTACAGCAGGTAATTGATGTAAACTTCAAAACTGTTCATTAAAAGATTTATTCATTTAAACGTAAATCACTCAATCACCACACACACACATATAGTTCACGGGGGAATCTGTTTGTCATAGCCACTGTAGCACTTTTGATCCTAAGCTAGTGGTTTTTATTACAGCGGAATTCCTTCACATCAATTCAGCAGGGGTTAGTAACGCCCTATGAATTCTGAAGAAAGCAGCCATCTTTTCAGGAGTTTAAAGAGCGTCTCCCCGCATGATCACCCCCTAAATTGGCTTACGCCTCTGGAATCCTAATGAGTCCGATTGTTTGAGTTTTTCCAAGTGGGGCTATTGTGATGCTAATCTGCAGCGCGAGCCGTGGTTAAGACCAAAGAAAAGCTGGAATACCTGACATCAGATCCTGACTCTCCATCTTTTGTTTATCATATAATCCCAGCACACTTGGCCCTGCAAACACCGCAAAGGCATCAAAGCATTTCCAGCTTTGATATGCAAATGCTGTGTAAGGGAATATGAAGCATTCGGGGTTTTTTTTTTTTTTCCGGTCTCCGTAACGGCTGCATTGAAGACTCCTTCGTCACATTTCACACACAAAGCAGTCCATTAAATTCTATTTACACACAACTCTGACAAGTCCTTTGACAGCACCTCCTACACTGGAATTACCAAATCTCCTCACTTTCATTCTCTGATGCTCCTCCAGTTGTCTTTGTTCTTGTCTCTGGGCGATTTTTATTTTATTTGACTCTGGATGTGCGATATATTCCATCATCCATTCACCTGTTTGTCCAGGTCTCCTCTCTGATTGATCTGATTTAAGATCATGGGTCACTATGTTTGTAGTTAAGTTATGCATATTTCAGTCCACTAGGGGGCAGGGCACTTCACTTACGTCGAGTGGAATTAAGGCAATTTTTGATTTTGAATATCTCCCCGTCAAATTATCTGTTGTTCACATCAATTATGCAGTATTTATATCACAGAATTTATTTGGGATTGCACTCGTACATTTTTAATTAACTTCTGTCTTGTGTATTTTGTTACACGGGAGTAGCAGAAATAAATGAATGAAGATCGAATATTATTTTCATGTACACAAAACATGCAAACTCATTAAAAACCCTGCGATCCTGCAGGGTTTGGTTCAGTCGGTTGTTGTGGTTGTTTGCAGACTGACTGCAGAAGGAAACAAATATTAACTACGCCGGTTTCTAGCAACCAAATGAATCGCTGACCTGCTGCAAAAAAGGAAATCAGCAATATCTCCAAAGTTTAGTATCACGCTGCAAAAGTTAGGTGTACTTTCAGGACAGGGGTGAAGCATTAAAACGGTGCATCATCAGCATAATGTGGGAGCCTGTGAGTAATAGAATTCAAAGTAAACAAGAGGGAATAAGGACAGATGATCTGATACACGTCATCAATATAAGATTCAATAAATGAGCTAAATACATGTTATTTTTGAAGAAAGGCACGAAAATGTCACTTTTATCAAAAATGGGAAACAGGGGTTTTCAACTGGTGGTCCAGGGCCGCCTGTGACTATGACTTCACTCATGTCATTTTAATGCCAGAAGGAGGTAAAATACTTTGTTCGTTTTATTTCTTGCAAGACAAAAATCAAATCCATCAAATCCAATCAAGTTTAGTCCTCATGTGAGACCTTCATCCAAGTCCACTTGCCCTCGATTCAACCCCTGAGCACGACCGTGTTGACTGAAGATCAGGCGTCTTAAGAGGCGTCGGGGAGGGACTTGGGTGGTGGGGGTCTGAAAACGTCTGCTTAGAAACAGTCCTCCACCCCGCTGATGTGAAATAAAATGACTGGGTTTCGCCCGGCACTAATCAGGACCACTTTCCTTTTCCTTTTGTGCCGTTCTGTTTAGCCCGTGTGTGTGTTTAATGCCGCTCTCCCGCTGCTCCACATCGCGTTCTGGCATTTCTTCTTGTGTGAACATGATTACAGTTTGTGGTGCACTTTACATTCAATTCAGCATGGAAACATTTTGAGTCTGTGTCGCTTTTCTTTCTTTATTGTGTGCTACATTTTCCAGCAGCCTCTGTTTACCCCCGTTTAGAAGCGGTGAAAACCCAGCGGATGGGTGTATATAACCGATTTCAGAATCCTCTGACGATTGTTCAGAAAGGACCCGGACTCCATTCACCACCACAGCAGCTCAAATACCAAAGCTTAGCAACAGTGTGTGACATTTGGACTCTGAGAGGTGACGGAGTGGAGGCATTCTGTTAAATATGAATGCTGTTTGGATGGTGTGGGTTTGGTTGTTGGGGACATTTTGTCATTTTCTCTTCCATCGCCTGATTCATTTCGTCTCTTATGGTCTGTACGACGACGTTCATCACAATGCTACATTTTTGACCCCTTGATATCTAAATTGCACAAATAATTTATGAGAAAAAATCATGAAAAGATCAGATTTTTTGTTTGCTTGTAACCTCATTTTCAGACATCAATGTGTTCACGAATAATAAAAAAAAATGAAAACAGGCTCATTTTGATGTCATCCGTACAAAAATTAAAAAAAATTACACAGTTTTATATTACTTTGAACATTTCTCCTCCTTATCTACTTTGACATGAAAACTTTAAATCACGAGTAGCTCGTAACTTGAAAAGTCTCCTGTGACTGAACGCACATTAAGACACGAGCAGGAAAATTGCCTAGAGGAAGAAGGCGTAGCCAGAGGAGGAGGCGAAAACTTCGACCCGGAGATCTCCTCAATGGGTTTATGCCGGCCAAACAATTGGGATGGCACTATCCCACAGAATGACTCTCCGAGGGGCAAAATGAATAAGCAGGA
>OMNV01018862.1:2488-39022 GCA_900303265.1 Brotula barbata
GGATAGTGTTTTGGGGTGAGCTCCAGTTTGTGGGAGAGCTGCATCGATCCCGTTGTGGTGTCTATCATATACACCAGCACTGAGCCACTAGAGGAACACACACAAACAGGCACACACACACACACACACACACACACACACACACACACACACACAAATGCATGCATCCAGAGAGATATACACACTGTCGGCTTTGCACTTTATTTGTATTTTAGATCTTTTCCTTTAAAGCCTCCGTGTGTGTGTTACGATGGTGTACAACACAGACTCACACTGTCAGCTCTGCAATTTATTTCTGTCATAGATTATTTACTTTAAAGGCCACAACATTTTCACACACACACACACACACACAACCCCTTCCATAATGAATTGTCTCTCTTTACCAGATGCCAGGCAGAGGGACAGATCATCGGATGGCACCGCGCTACGAAGAGGTGGAATGCCACTATGCCTCCTTACCCAGGTACTCCTCCTGCGTGCTCCTCTCCTCTGTCCTTTAAAGCTTCTAATTAAATGTGCTGACTCCGTGCGAGCGTCTCAGGAGGCCACGGGCAAAGCCAGACGTTCACCTTATCCTCTCCCCCGGGGAACACACACTCCAACGGGGCTTGAAACTGATCCCCGATTTTGTGGATCAGCTCTCCCACCAAAAACTCCCCATGGATTCAACACAGTTATGCTCAACGCGAGTGTCCGACGCGTGATGATGTCCGGCGCGATCTCTGTGCAGCTCTCATTGGCCCGGTGCTCTCTGCATTTGGCTGTTTTCATTCTTGACAGTTTGAAAAGTCACAAACAGTAGCGAACACCGTAACAGTAACAGCATACCCAGGACTAATCAGTTCAGGATTGTCACCTCACGGGTACGTTTTTGTAGCTGAATGTTTATATAGAATTCAATCACTTCTGTTTGGATTCAATATTTTCTTAAACTAAAAAAGAAAAAGAAATGTGTTCTTCATTTCTTTAAAATGACTTTGGAAATGATCAATTATTACATTTGCTGCCCATGTCAACATGAAACCCGTATCCTAACAAAAATCGCTCTCTCCCCGTCTCTCGGCTGCTCAGTTTCCATTTGTACTGTACTCCCACTTTCACAGCCTGAAATATAGCTGTAATTATTGCTGATATCTTACCTCCCTGGATCTTCCCTGTCAGCCCTTTTCATCATTTTCCTCAGAAATGAGCAGAGAACTAAAATAAGTTCTCTCCCTCTGTTTGTTGTTCTGAGTTTGTTTCATTTCTAACAGCCGACACATCCGCGGGCTAACGAGCCAAAAACAAATGGGGTTTTTTCACTGTGTGTGTGTGTGCGTGTGTGTGTGTGTGAGAGAGAGAAATGCAGTGATATAAACTTCTGTTTATTAGACGTCCAGTTAAAGCCGAGCAAACCTCTCTTTTTTAAAATCTTTGCATCCACACTAACCATATTTACATCTACTCAATGCTCACTAATCGTTTTTTTTTCTGTACTGCAATTAATTAGAAATCAAATATATATATGTACACAATTGAGTGATATGCAGTGTAAACAAAGTTTGAACGTGTACGTGAACTCTCTGGGTGTTTTTACAGTGAGAGTGCTCCGCTTACCCAGTTGATGATGTCACCTCCCTGACGTGGATGTCTGCTGTGTATCAGTGATGTCAGAAACGTTGCCTCGGTCTGGCTGCGGAGTAGTGTGGACACATGGATGAGGTGTTTTTAGATTTGGTTGGCTTAGTGTGGACATGGTGTTAGAAAGTTGACGGTCAGACTCCTTGTTCGTACGGGTGGACGTTTCACACGTCTTTCCTTTGTGTATGTGTGTGTGTGTGTGTGTGTGTGTGACAGTGAGAAAATGGGGGAAAGTGTCAGTGTGTGGGTGATGACTTTGGCAGATGGGAGAGAGAACCGTGATGATAGTTTTGAGGTCTGGCTGCGGTATCTGTAAAACCTTGGGAAAGTGGACACACACACACACACACACATGCTGTCTCACAGAAGCCCCGTTCACACATGTAAACCAGAAGAAAGGAGGAGAAACTGATCCTCCACGGGACCTTTCACACCTATACAAAGTACACAAACCTGACATTTACAGTCTGGCAGCCATGCTTAGTTTAGCAGGTCGTGCGTAAACAACCCATCCCGTGACTTCTTTGATTTGATTCATTATTTTGTTTTCTATCCTAATGGACAGAAGCTCCATGATCTCACATTAGTCCAATTTGTCAGACATTACTGCCAATAACATGTTAGACACGCTCACCTGTCCTGATCCTGTAATGTTACAAGGATCTGAGGACTAAACATTGTCCTGCTTCCTGCTCCTGTTTTCTAAGCTGTTAGCAGGACCCCATCCTAACAGGAGTACTATGTCTGAAAGGGGCTATCTATGCAAATATCAGTCAGTCTCCCTCCATCTTCATCTCCGTCTGCACCTTTCGTCCTGCCTTCAGTAAAGTCAGATAAGCTTCGGTTCTGTCCGGAGAGACAGACTGAGAAAACGATCATGTTTGGAAACCACATCCAGGCTGTTGACCTTATGAAATTATTAAATTATTTTGCCCCGGCTCAGAAATAGCTGGCAGGCTGTGTGTATCCAGTGTCTGCATGCCTCCATACCTGTATGAGTGTGTGTGTGTGTGTGAGTGAGAGAGAGAGAGAGAGAGTCCAGAAATAGCTTTAGGACTGCTTAGTCAGGTACTGCATGTTTGACTCAACATCACTTAACCGGGGCACTGGGTACATACTGGCTGGCTGGCTGCGTGAGCGTATGTGTGTGTGTGTGTGCGTGTAAAATGAGAGACAATATTGACATCATTCATCCGGGTGATGTTTTCCTGCCAAAAGCACAATTTTTTTTTCTATAAAAAACTGTCTCTAAATTAAACATTTACTTATCATTTGATGATGCAAACCTTTTGCCCTCATTCAAAAGTGTATTGATAATAATAACATATCTGATATTTTTATCTTAAAATTGAAGAAGATCTCATGGTGTGTTCTGGTAAATATGAACGTGAGCGTTGTTTAAACTTCTACACTAACTAAACGTAGCTTCCATGGATCTTTGCCGTTTGAGCGGTGTCGCTTTCATTCACTTGCCTACTTTATGTGATGACACCTCCACTAGGGGGCAGTGTGAGGGCGATGACAGAAATTGTTTCAAATCTGCACCTTAAAAACGATTTCTAATTATTGATCGACTATCAGCGTCCTGTGCCGTCCTTTTAACTTTTTTTAAATTTTTATTTTTTTGAGAGAAACAAACGTTGACCAGAGGAGAACCCATCATCAGACCTCAGTTCACCCGTTCATCCTTACAAAGACAACACTTTGGTTGTTCTCTTGAAATGACCTCTGTGCCCTCTTCACCTTCATCTCCTCATCCCTCCATCCTCTGTTCAGTGTATCAGGCTGTTTCCTTCTGCTGCTCCCGCTGTTTCACTCTGAGTGTTGTTATTGTGCTGAACAAACGGCACAAAAGAGTGTGTGTGTGTGTGTGTGTGTGTGTGTGTGTGTGCCTGTGTGTGTGTGTGTCCTGAGGCTCTATGACAAAATTTCATAGAGCTAAAGAGTTTCTTTAGGGTAAAATGTTGAGTTAAGGATTAAAGCTTAAATTTGGATTACCGTATGTTTAAAATAAAAACACACTCCTCAGTTTTGTTGTCACTGCCTGAATGAGCTTTTGTGCTGTGATTAAATGAAGGGATAGGGGCTGTCGAGGCATTGTGGGTAAATGAACAAAGGTGCATCCTGTGTGTGTGTGTGTCTGCTGTGTGTGTGTCTGCTTTCCAGCTCCAAACACAGCTTCCAGATTATTTAATCACAGTTTCCCATTTTTCCTTCTTATTACCCTCATTGGATTTTAACAGCCAATCAGAATTGTTCTTCGTGTTCCTGGCAAGACTGTCACTTCCTCGTTAAAGTGATAATTGGATAATTGGTAATTAGAAAACAGATTCCCCCCCCCACCCACCGTCCCAGATTGTATCTCTGAACGTCTCTCGTCTGTTGGCTTGTGTTTCCTCCTCTCCTCTTTGCCTTGTTCTCTCTTTTACCCCCCTCTCTCCTTTCCCGTTTCCTCTGAACTTGGGGTGAAAAGGACATTGTTGAATATTGTTCACTCCGTTCAGGAGCGAGATGGAATGTCTCTCACTTTTATCGCCCTCTCTCTATCTCTCTCTCTCTCTCTGTCTCCCTCTCGACATTTCTCTTGAGAAGACCTCCCAAACAGGCCCGGAGATTTTCCCAGACCACTTCACTCCCGCTACACAATCCGTCCCATTGTCCTCAGGTTTTCCTGTGTGTCTCTGGATTCATGGGGACTCTGCTTGTTTTTGTGCCATGTAGGGGATCCCAAAAAATACCCAGCGTCTCGTCCTCTGGACCGCTCTCTCTCCCTCTCTCTCTTGCTCTCTCGACCCCATCATGTTTCTAGCTTCTCGTGTTTCTGATGTGTTCACCCGTTGCTACTTTAAAGGGTTCTGAACACAGCTTTGATCTTGAGCGTGGTGCCTAAAATGATGGGTTACAACCTATAATGTGTTACAGAACCAGTAGGTCTCTGCGTGACATGAATATAATATGTTTCCATAAGCCTGCACCCCAGAGCGAGGGAGGAAATTTTTCAAGTTCCCACCAAAGAACGCTTTACGGGTTTGTGTGTTCACGACATTTACACAACAGTTTGCATGCCGACTGAGGAAAACCCATATGATGAAGATTAGAGGCCCAAACCTTCCCCTTGCATGGATTGATTGAGTTATAATTCACTTCATCACTTCTTTCTACACTTCTTAGTTACTTTTTTCAAAATATTTGTATTCTATTCAAGGTTTAAGAGCCAAGAGACATTATTTACCATTTGCAAATAATATCTATTGAATCCTGAACCGTGTAACAAACAAACAAAAACAAAGGATAGAACAAAACAGCAGATTGCCAAAAATAATCAGAATACTTTTGGGAGATCGCATTTAAATTTAGCCTAATTTAAAATGTGCAAAAAAAACTAGCAACAAAAGTGTGATGGTAATATCTGTCACAGGAGAAAGGAAACAAAATACAAAAGTAGAGTGGATAAAAGGATGCAATGTATATATCTATACAGGACAGGAAGTACGAATGAAGTACAATAATCCAGCTTTAGGGTCGTGTTACAGTACAGTATGTGCAGGACATGCAGGGCGACAGCTCGCACTTTATGTTCAGAAAAAAGATATCGGATGTAAAGATGAGTTTATTACACCGTGGTGGAGTTAACCAATCAACATGATTTGTGTCTTTTTTTATGTAACAATTGCTTTTTATGGAAACGCATCAAGACATCATCCATTATCAGTTTGGAAGCTTCTGTCTGAAGGAGATACAGAACCTTATCCTTTATGAGTTTTCAATGCTGGCAGCTGTGAGAGGTTAATGCCTTCTCACAGCTGGCCATCTGGAAGTCCAGATTACTCCTGCAAGCATTTTCGCAGAGATTCTGAAAGTTTTTCAAAAAATTGAATGGTAGACAGTTTTGTGCGAATGTACAGTTTGAGTACATTTTTTACAGTTTTGTTAAAGTAACCAAAACTCATGTAAACAAAATTCCTTCTCTTTTGGAACAGGTTACATCAAGATGCTATGGTTTTACTCTGTGGTGTAGTTGATAAAAGATCTCTCACCACTGCCTCCTAATGGTCGGTCAGGGCACCTGCAGGGAAAAAGGCAGGATTAGCATGATATTGGGATAGCGTTAGACCTCAGTCCTGCAGATGATAGAGGCGTGGGTGACATCATATCTTATGATACACGCACATGGCTGCCTGCACCGCCCCTCAGCAGACAGCAAGGGGGAGAGGAAGAGGAAGGAATAGACAAAAAGATGAGTTGTAACAATCGGGGTAACATTGGAACTCCTCTCACCTCTTTGCTTTGCTCACATGTGTAGTCAGGCGTGTACAAGTCAGCAAATGAACAAGGCAAAGTGAGCTACAAATCCACAAAGACACGTGGACATCCGCTGATAAAATGTACTGTACATCACAGTGGGTGTTAAGACAGTTAGCACATACACACATTGATCCTAAATGAGTTCCTTTATTGTTGTGAGTGAAGCTGGCGTAGTACCAACCATAACTTTTTGGGGAACCCGTGTGTGACAGAGTGTTTTTGTCGTATTCTCTTTCCTCCAGCGTGTGTGAACGAGCCTCCTTATGTATGTGTGCAGGTGTTTTTTTTTTTTTGCTCCGCCATTCCAACCTCTATTATACATCTCCTCTTCATGTACCAAATTAGTGTAATTTCAACAGCAATTTGTCTGCTGTGATCACGCAAAAGGGCAAAATGTCTCCAGACTGAAACTATTAGATGTTACTAAGGAGAAGCTTATTGGCTCAAGATGTGAAATAACAGAGGGTATTTAAATGGGATATGGTAATATCAATAATGGATTCCAGGGCGTTTCAATAAGTCGACCAGACACGGAAAACTGCAACAGTGGTAATGCATCATTCTGCCATTTTTCATGTAAATAATATCGCCCTTATAGACAGACGTGGCCTGTTGAGGTGCATCCAATTCACCGCCAATGTAATCTGGCTTTATGGCTTCATGGCACATTAATATCTGAAAGTTCATTTTACTGATAATTTGATATGAGCCGTTAAACACAGTGTAGGACTCAGTTTAATGTTAACATTTCCTAATGCGCCTGCTGTGACAAGCTGATTAGATACACCTGTTGTGTATATTAGTGCATTTCATAACCACCGCGCCGTCACGCATGGCGGCGTTTGTGATGAAGCTTGCATTTATTGATTGAATTACCTGTTTTGTGGGGAAGAAATCTATGTAAATCATAACTTGCGTTCATTCATAACTGATTTGTTTGTGTATTTTAAGTTCCTTCTGTCTTGTTTGAATAGTGATTTTAATTTACTGGTACCCTTTGGGGCGAGACGCTGAGGCTCAGGACATGGATGTTAATATTTAATAGTTCTTACAATGTTGATGAAAACAAAATCTTGAGATTTCAGTTGTGTTTTGTTCAGAATGTTTGTTTGTTTCTGAACTCTTTAAAACATTTTATTAGTGAAAGTTTTAAGATGGTGGTTCTCAAACTGTCATGTGTTTCACTAGTGGTACGTGAGATGACAGCAGAAAATCAAAACCGTTCAAATCTGTGGAAATTCTGTTATCGTGGCAAGTTGTTCACACAAAGTGTGTTTACATGAACTAATTATTTTAGTATTTAAAGGTGTATCTTGTCTGTCTGTACTCATCATTTGTCATTCCGTCTGGCCTGTGTTTTAATGTGTACATTCAAGAAGTGCTACTCAGTTAAGTTGACACATTTGTTTGTTCCAGTCTTGTTTTTACTCGGGGGTTCCGACATTGTGTACTCTAAATTTCAGTAATATTTTAAATTAGATTTAGTCTCAACAAGATTTGCGTAGCATCCGACAAATCCGAGCGAGAGAGACTTAAAAAAGAGGCTCAGCCCTTTGTGATGTGAACAAATGTCTCCTCTTCTATCGATCCTTAAACCCGTCTCTCTTCTGAGATTCTGTTCAGGATTTCTTAGATTAAATGATCCCTCTGTAGTTTTTGGCTGCAGATTTGTGAATCTTTTCCCCAAAATGGCTCGCCATATTATGATGGGATGCGAAACACCACTCCAAATCCCCATTGTTCTGCCCTCTCTGTGTTACCGAGGCAACAGTCTCCTACCATCTGGATGGTCCTCATCCCACAGTTCCTCTCTCACTTCCATCTAACCAGTTTCTCCTCTTCATTTATCCTCTCCTTTTTGCACCGCTCTCTCTCCCGTTTTCCTTATCTCCTCGTCCCTTTTAACTTTAATTATTCGTCCTCTTTGTTCAAAACGTGTTTATTCTCTCACTCTTTTTTGTTCTCCGGTCTGCGCTCCATCTTTCTATCTGTTTCTTTTGTCTTGTTCTTTTTTGTACGCTTTAGCTCTGTACTCTATACCTATAGTAACATGTATACACATACACACACACACGCGCGCATGCACACACACATACGTCCATACGTACACAGGGGAATGTAATCATGTTAGTTTCCTGCACTGGTCAGTTTGTAATTCATGATATCCTGATGGATTAATCACATTTGACAGAACTTTATTGACAAAGACAGATAGGAGCCCCTGAATGGTTTTTAGTTACAGTCCGACGTGAACTGTATGAACAAGTATCCCATGTATGTGTGTGCGTGTGTCTGTGTGTGTGTGTGTGTGTGTGTGTGTGTGTTCCTCTAATTTAGGTCCCATTATTCTCAGCAGACGTTGACCTTCAGCGTGCCAATCCTCTCGAGGGCAGCACTTGTTTCTCTCCCTTTTCTTTCTTTCCGTTCCTTTCTCCTTCCTCCACTCATCTCATTTTCTGCTCCTTTATTCTGGCCTCTGCCGGTCTCGCCTTCACAAACATCCCAAGGTACTCTTCCTTCCGCTGCTCTTTTCCTCATCCTCTTATATTTTCTCTCCTTTTCCTTTACTTTATTGTCCTCCTCACTCCTCTCCCTCTTGTCTTTCCATCTCTTAGATGCCCATCAGAGCCTTTTCTACTTCTTTTCATCCTTATGATCTTCACTAAAGCTGGTTCTGCAAACTCGTCTGTCTGTCATCCTTTTTTTTCTCATCCTTCTTCACCTCCTCTCTGTATTCTTTTGTCCTTGTCTTTTTCTTTTCTTCCTCTTCCTGCTCCGTCTCTTTTCTTGCTCAGCCCTCGGGGGTTATACCTCTTTGTCTTGTGTTTATGCTAACTTCTTATCCTCTTTACATTCATCCGTCTCTCTGTCCTTTGCTCCTTGGGTGTTTGAAAGGAATACAGATGAAGATTATATTCTGTAGCAGTCTGCTTTGTGCCTGTTTACCACTTGTTGGCCATCCATCTTAAGTTTGACCCCGCTGTCAGATGTTGGGTAATTACATCTTTGGCACGTAGTCCAGAAAACAAAATCACTAGTCAGGTGGAGAAACAAAGGATAGCGTCTTCAGTGTAGTTTAATAAAATGTCCATCTCAGTAGTGTCTGTTTATTTGCTGCACACTTTCAAAGCTTCCAAAGCAAATATTTGTCTATGTACGTGAACGGTATTCATCTCTCTGTTTCTATTAGCTGTCTGCAGCTCATTCAAAATGAGTTATGATAAGCTATGATGTAACATTTTCTCAGTCAGATCCTATCAAATGTACGATTTGATTACATAATCTTTATACAAAATTTTGTTTATATTTAGTTTTAAAGCCACTCAATATTGTGACTATTTCTCTGTTCCATCCTCTCAAAGTGTTATTTTAAATTACAATTTAGCGATAAATTAGTGAAAATCTCACATATTTTTTGTTGTAAAGCCTTTTCTCTGTGACATACACAACTATTTCTGGATTAATCTTTTATCCTCAAAAATGTAATTAAAAAAATCTCGATTTAATTCAGTTTTTTTTTCTTTTTTAACACGATCCATTTCCATTTTTGCTTTTTTTCCCCCAGGGTTTAACATAAAACCCCACCTTTCAAGAGATGCCTACAGAAATGTAACAATAATAAACGCACAATAGCGACAGAGTGCAGCCCTCCATTAACAGAACCACCTGTGGCCCTGGTCCCCAACCAAAAGCTTGTTAACTTTACCAAATGGCGGTGAATGTGTGAATGTTATGTC
Organism: Brotula barbata; assembly: GCA_900303265.1. NCBI lineage: Eukaryota > Metazoa > Chordata > Actinopteri > Ophidiiformes > Ophidiidae > Brotula > Brotula barbata. Next base: position 12,154 of record OMNV01018862.1, read on the forward strand.
TATGTATTTGGTATGCCCCTAATCTTGGTTGATAATACCCTTTCTTAACCTTTAACCTCACCTTTTAAGTGTTTGGTGGGAACTGACCGAGTATCATGTGACCTCGAGGGGTCAGGAGTCAAGGGAGGTTTAGGCGTCCTATCAAATACACACACACACAGAGACACACACATGCAGATACACTCAGGCAGACACAAACACAAACCACACTGACAGCTGAACCAACAGAATACCATCTCTCTCTCTCTCTCTCTTTCTCGCACACACACACACATACTACTTAACCTTTTAAGTAGGAAAACAGCTTAGTACCTTATTGGGCTCCTTTACCTCCTAATAAAACAGTAAAACCTCTCTGCTGCCGTATGCGTCACTCCTCCGCTGAGTGTTTGTTTTTCCACTCTTCACGGTTAATACAGTTCCAGATGTCACACACTGTACCTATTCAGTTTGCACACACACAAACACACACAAACACACACATGGAGACACACAGAAGCTTAGGACGGTTTAGCTTGGCCAAACAAAGACAACTGCCAATCAGCCTCAAAGCTTTCCTTCCCCGGTTGGTATCCGTAATCGGCTTTGCCTGGGAATCTTTAATGAGTCCTGATTGTCTTATTAAACTCTACACAGATATTTCTTACACGTGCATCTTATTCTATGCTTTGGCTGTGGTACACGGTATGTTGTCACGTTGCCACCCGTGTTTCTGCATTTTCGTAAACAATAATGAAGAACAATACAGGCCAGAAACAATAATTACATCCCTGAATCCCTCTGAGGAGACTTTCCAACGTTACATACATAAGGTTTATATCAATAACACTGACTGTTTGTGGGGTCACATATGTTGAAAAACAGTTTAGTCAGTCAGGTCTCTTTAAGTTAAATTACACATTTCCATTAACTGTGAAATGTTATATAGTGTGGAGAATGTCTTTATGTTGACGTTTATTTACTTTTCAGTTCAAAAAAATGTTTTTTTAGGAAATGACAAGAAGGTGACAGGTTAGCTAGTTTGCAGTGTGTTAGTTAGCAAGTTAGCATAATGCATTAGCACATTAGCATTACTATGAAATTTGTGCAGGAGATCAAGTTCAGATTTTTACAAATGCAAAGATTAACTTTTTTGTTTCTGTTTTTCTTTTTTACTCCTTTCTTCTAAAATTACCATGTTTGTGTTAAAAGTAAAAAAAAAGTTCAAATAACTTCCAAATACCCCAAACTGTGTCCCCATCATTTACATTCCACTTAAATTTCCCTGTAAATGCAGACTTGTGTGTCCCCTCCTACCGTTCTTCTAATAGAAGATTAAATATATCTCGGCCCTTTATATTTTTCACTTGAGCTTTTATTGCCTTGTTGTTTGGACTGCGATACTTCTATGATTAAAGCTCCGTAATGAAGTATCGCATTAGGAAGATGAAACTCGCTTAAACTTATTTTTAACTCCAGGGACATTATATCACAGCAGCTCCATTTTCACCGCCGCTTCTCCAAATCACATTAACCAACAAATTTTAGCTATTAATCTGTTTTATTACCAGGCTGTCTCTCACTGACAACGAATATGACGCAGCCCAATGCAATTTGAATATATGAAATACTTTCCCATTTTCAAATCTATCATAGCACTCATTTCAAAGTGAAGACAGAGTGCCATCAAGGCTCACGGAGACATAATTGAGTAAAAGCGCCGTCCGTTTAATTCTCCCCCCCTTCTCTTTAAACATCACGCCTCCTCTACCTCCCTGCGTTTCTCCCTTCACGCCCTCGCCTCCTCTCTAACCCCCCACCTCCCCGCTCTCATTTTGCTGTTTGTGTCCGTGCTTTATTGTCTTGGTTTTATTGAGACGATCCATCTGCACAGCGCCTGTCATCGGTTCTCAGGAGTTTTGTTAATGTGCTGTGTCACAAAGCTGAGCCTCGTCTCTCTTTCTTCAAGGTATTTCGGTCTCACTGACACAAACTGGATGAGTGATGGTTTTGCCAGGGTGTGTGTGTGTGTGTGTGTGTGTGCGTGTGGGGAGGTATGTCTCCAGCAGTATAACAGCTGTATCCAGCCGTTTAGGCAAGTTCATAGTCTGTGTGTGAGAGAGAGAGAGAGAGGCAGGTGCAAATCTCTTAAATACCAGGGAATTAGAGAGGCTCACATTACTCGCAATTACTGTCAGAACTGGAGAGAAATCTGTCCAAAAATTGTTTTGCATACACTTCTTACCCTCTTGATGTATAGACACGGCTAACAATATGCTCAGACGCATCACTGAACAGGTTTTATGTCGTTAAATATCACTTCAAATTGAGCCTCCGTGGCTTTTTAAAAAAGGTGTTTAAATGTTTAGTTGTTTGTCTCTCTCTCTCTCGTTCTCTCTCTGTCACACACACACCGCTCATTTGGTGTTAACTCCTTCCCAGCTGTGCACCAGTTTACCTCCTGCCTCCTGTGTGGGTTTGGGGTTCCGTAGGGGGTGAGTAGGTGAAGGTGCTGGATTTCAGATCAAGTTTGTCGTGTGGTTGTGTGAGACAATTTGTGCTCTATTATGTGACGTCTACATAAGCATTTGTGCTCGCGTGTGTGTGTGTGTGTGTACGTGCATTCGTGCCAGTAATGGGTTCCATCCTCATTACCCCATAATCCCCAGCTGCTGTGCAGTGCTGACTGGGTTCCTGTTGGGAGCATTCCAAACTTGCTACCGGATTTACAGTGGATTCCCTCACGATTCCTCCTGGATTTCCACTCCATTCCCTACTTAATTTCAACTCCCAGTAGATGGAACTATTGTTATCAGTTTCCAGTAAATTCATACTCCTCATTTCCAAATTCTTGACACTGGCGTTGATTATCCTCTTGGCAGGTTCCTCTTGGTAGACACTTGGTTGATTGATTTCTTCCAAAGCTCCTTAAAATTGTCAATATTCCAGTTGTTTTCCCAATGCTTTCTGTTCCCATCATAAATACATCGACCCGGAGCTGCTCTGAAAGTTTTTTAAGCAGGTCAACTTCCACTTTGTGGTTTCCACAACATCCTGTGGATAAACAGGGTAACACAGCATAAAGTCACTACTGTGCCTCCTCTATTACTACTCTTAATACTTTTACTACTACACACAGCAGTTTGCATAGCAGAGTTCATTATGTGCATTATGTAATGAATATGGAGGAAAAATGTCCGATCTGGACACAGTGTATTGATCGGGCCTGACACAGCCGACCAATCAGAGCCTTGGAGGTAAACCAAAACAGAGCCTAAAACGAACACCAGAATAAGGAATTCTGCACAATAATAAATTGTTTTCATTTTTATTAGTCCTCCTTTACAAAAAGAAGAGTGAGAATGTTGAAACAATCTTAGTTTGTTGCTTACCTACAGTCGTTCTGTCGTTTCCCAGTCATATGAATGGTGGATGGAAGTAAATTTGCAGACCTGAGATGCACATCCTGTATAAAATGGCTTCACAACAGCACAGGTTTTGCATGGTGCAGCACACAGATACTTTTACAGGTTGTGAGCCACCACAATAAGTAATAAACAGAAGGTAAAAGGTCAAAGCCCTCATAACATTACTGTAAACGGTGAACGGGGGCGGAGGAAAAGCTGTGTAATCATATTTGTGGACCACTTTTCATTTTATTTTTAATCACTTGAAGTGTCTCTCTCTTTATGTACGTTATGTATTTCGGCCTGAATTTTTGCGAGTATGCGAATCACAACCGGAAACGATTCTTTTTTTAACCCTTTCACCACTCTACCTCACCCCCATTCTCTCTTTTAATAGTCTCTCCCATGGTTTCCTCCTTTTTCCCTTGCTGTTCAGGTTTTTCTGGGGAGTTTTTTCCTCCTCAGAGGGCTTTTGTCTGGATTCTTACGTGGGCCTGTAAAACCCTTAGAGCCATCGGACTTGGTATTTGACTATACAAATATATATTCCCCCCTTTGTCCACGCTTGATCTTCCTTTCATCTTCAAAAGATCAATCTTCAAAACACAACTCTACAGCTTCAGGAAAAGATAGCGAAAACATGTGTGATATACGATGGAACATCAACAATCGAGGTCTTGGCCGGCTCCACACGCAACAAGTTCCCTTAGACCAAAACAACGAGGCAAACCTTTCAAGGACACTGCACTGGTAAGAATGCCAAGGAAATTACATGCCAATTGGACCATCGGTGGGTCGTGAAATACCAACGTGTTAACACCACAAAGAGATGAAATTATGGTAGGATTATAAAGTAGTGATTATTTTCCTGCTCCTTCTCTCCTTCTCTTACCTCTCTTTGCTTTTCCTCCCCTCGTCAGTCTCTCCTTTACTTCCCTCCCCGCGTTGCCTTCTTTACATCCCCGTCGCCTCTCCGCTGCCCTTATCTGAGCCTCGGTGACGTTATCAAGGCCGGGAGCCAAATGCTGAGTGACAGATTGACACACAGATAGGAGCTCAGGTAAACAGGCCAAGAGACGGACAGCGAGACGTGCCGATTGGCCGACTCGAAGACTGGTAATAAAACTTCTAAAAAGGAGAAGCGGGGGAGGCGGCAGGGCACATGGACAGACAGAGCGGCTGGTAGACTGACATGTTGGGAGACGAGTAACAGCCTATCAAGAAGAGAGACGTCTGAGACATGTGATATGCTGACATGGAGTGACTTACAATAAGTGTGGCAGAATAAGTTGAAAAGCAGGAGACAGATGACAGGTTGACTGAGTGGCAGAAATATGTTGTGGTGCTGACACAGACACACACACACACACACACAGCTTGTATGGAGCCAGGAGGGGCAGCAGCAGACATCCCAAACATGATGGGCATGTAGTTAGTTAGACGCTTTCCACCGCTGACCACCCAAAGTCACCCACGCAGGCGTCAGCTCAGAGACCACCAGGAGCCTGTCGGAGCGTGAGGGTGTGTGTGCAAGTGTCTGTGTACATGTATACACAGATCTATACGTTTGACGTCATCTGTCTCCGTGCTGGGGAGCCACGCCCTCTCAGATCAGGGTAACGCGGTTCGAGGATGAGTTCATCAAGGGGACGTTCGAGTCCATCACGGGAACGTTTGAGTCCATCAAGAGTCAAAAGTGAGGTGACTGACAGAAAGAGAGCAAATGAAGAGAGATGGAGACAGATGGAAAGAGGAGGAAAGGTAGAGAGAGGTAAAACGTAATACCTCATAATGTTAGCTATGTGGACAACACATGTTTGTGTACTTGCTTTCCACTGGGCACAAGAAATTGATATCTGTTAACAGGGCTGGACAGGATTACCACAGCTGTGTGTGTGTGTGTGTGTGTGTGTGTGTGTGTGTGCATGTTAGCTGAGCCTTAGCCTACTTAAAACTGTCACACGTCACTTATATTCCACTGCTATGTGATCTTTGGCAGGGACGAGCTTCTTGCTGTCCCTCTCTGTCTGTCCTCGCGGCCGTCCACAGACGTCTCGTTGTGATTTCGATGATGTTTGGGCGAGGATCTTACTTAGAATGGATTTAAGCTTACCTGAAGGTGTATTTAAAAGTGGCCACTGTGCTGGATTCACAGCTCTGCACACAGCTCCTGAATTGTGCATCACGACAGAAAGAGACGACCAGATGGAGATGATGGACAAACTGGTGCGTGTGACAGTCTTTAGCTCAAATCCAAATTTTCGGGTTGAAAATGGATTTCTATTTACAGACTTGGTTTCTGTGCACCGTCTTGTACTAAATGTGACACCGTCCCACGAGTGGACATGTAAATGTATAAAAGAGAGCGACAACACAAAAGTCTCCAACGCGTCCACTGGATGTACAGATGGAGAAGAATAACAACCCCTTTTATAAGTTGTGATATCATTTTTTTGAATATCTGCTTGATTGTTTCAGCTGTAGAGATGCAGTCCATTTACCATTTAACTGACTGATTCTGTTTATTGTCTAATCTGCTCTCATGTGGAGTTTCTACTAAATGACTAAAGGAAGTCCAGAACCGAGGACAACAAGGGAACAAAAGCAACATCAACATCAAGCGTTTTGATCATCAAACCTATAGCCGTGTCTCTGATTACTCAGAGGGTCGTCATTGTCTGAGGAAATGAGGAAATAAGAAAATTGTGTGATTATCTCATTGTTTATTTGAAAATTGTGCTGTTTTTCTAGACGAGGGCCCTTAGAGCCAGCGGAGTACCCCATGCAGTCCTGGTCTGGTCATTACCCTGGACCTCCCCAGGCCTCACAGGCGTATTCTCAATCCTCATCCTACCCTAACCCCAACTCCCAGCCTGCTCCTTCTTACTCCGGATACCCCCCCAACCAGCCGTACGCACGAGCAGCGGACCTGAGGGGCGTTGAACCAGCGTACTACCCCCACCCCAGGTAGCTGAGCTGTGTAATACTTCACACAAGTTTCGTCTTATCTCCTCCTTTCTTGAGTTTGTATGATAACCTCAGGGATCGTTGTCTCACTCTGTAACCCCTCCCTCTTGTCATCTGAACACGTCTTGTTTTTGGTTCTTAGCCCTCACCATCAGCAGCAGCCGCAGCAGAGAGGGCCGTTGCGGCAGGATGTGCCCCCGTCCCCAACCCCACCTCTTCGCGGACTACGGTACGACACAATGACCCGTGGAGCCGGGGGCGGAGGGGGTTACAGGTAGGAGCCGTTTGAGGATGAAGATGTCAGGTAAAATCTGCTGGAACCATAACTTGGTCTATTCTCTTTTTTTTTTTTTTTTTTTTTTTACACCTTTCAGTACCCACACACCCCAGAAAGTGGCACGGCGAGTGTAACGTATCTTTTGTAAACGTATTGCTCTGACGCACTAATGTGCAGGTGAGAGTTCACCAAGTATCTGTGCACATTTACTCAGTAAGTAAACGGTGAAAACAGCACAAATCTCTGGAAATTTGACTGTCATGCGGTCTGCTCCCGTTAACACGAACAATATGTAAAATGTTCAAGTATACGGCTGGTTTGGACCGAAACATATTGGAATATTTAATGCCAGAGGGAATGGAACATTTTTACATGACTAAACGCAGGCCTTTTATAAACGAGAACAAATGGTTGATTGCTTACAGGCACTTGGGGGATCCCAGTCCAGACCAGTATGGCTATACTGGAGAGGGAGGAAGACGGCAGCAGAAACACCAAACCAACGCCAGGCCGAAGAATCCCATGACCGCAGCTGTATGATGAAAACGCCGAGTGTAAAGTGCTTTAGTGAAGCTGAAGCGCCATTGTTATCATTGTTGAATTTAAATGGGGAAACAAGCAAGGTAAAGGGGGTTAATTATGCCAGGACCAGGACCAGGACTACGTATAATCATTGTTGTTTGAAGTCGTTCAAATGGCTCTGAGCTTTCACTCAAGTCTTCCTGGAGTCTAAAATTAGCCGCATTTTCTCTTTCACCCCAGTCTGATTAGGTCTCCAACAAAAGGCCCAAAAGGTAATTGGATCCATTTAAACTGGTAACCTGACCCACAGCAGGGGGCCACGGTGGCTCCATACGTATGAAGGCCTCAGCTGGAACACTTTTAAATGTAACAAGTATGATTTTAATACAGGGCTAGGCTGCAATCTGCCTACGGGAAGCCTGAGATTACATCCACCCTTTTATAATCCTGTCCTTAAAAAACGTCGCAAAATAGACACTTTCATGTGAAAATAAAACACAGAATTGACTTCTGTAGACTGAAGCAGCTCCAATCTTTGCAGGAACACGGTGGCTCTGAGACGTGAAAGACGAACGGAAAAAAAGCCCAAATGTACCTGCGTTATACAAACTCAAGCACATTCGATTAATAACATGGTCCTGTGTTCCGGCTGACAAACTTTAAAGGTTAAAATATTGCAGCAAATAACACTAATAAGGTAATACAGCACATTCATCCGTGTCAACTTTACAACAAAGAATCTGTCCTGGTTGATTTCTACAGCAGTTGTACTGAAGGAACCGATCCGAAGTCACCTTAAAATGTATTTTCTCAAACAAAGCTGGTGAAATAAGAGTCCAAAAATCCAAAAGTACCTGATGAGTTGCACATATTGGGTTGCGTACGTGGGGCTATTTGAAGGAGAAAATGCAGAACACAAGCAGTTCAAGGAGACGGTATAGGCAAATCCCAGCATGCATTTCATAAAAGAAGATGTTTCTGTCCACACGTTTCTATCTCATGGTATACACGTCGATCGATTAGAACAGGGAGAAAAACCACTAGATCAGCTGTGGCGGAACCACAGATTTTGCCGAGGTCTTTGCCTATTCTCGCCTTGTTTTTTGATTTATGTGAATGAATTATGGAACGTTGTGTGTGATTGAACTGCACTATAGCACAGTATAGCACTGTATATGTTATCTCTCTGTGTAGCCCTTCCTATTGTTGTAATGTCTTTGCTTTTAATCCAGATTATAGATCACATGAAGTCATACAGGTCAGCACAGGAGATGTTTTCTACTTCTGCACAGAAACTCACTTTCATTCATTCATTCATTACGTGCACAGTATAGATTTTAGGATTTTCTGAGTTTTTCTTACAATGATCTGTGTATTGAATCTATGAAGATTTTATTCCATGACTCTCTGCAGCCGTTTGTATCAAATCCATGAATTTAGCATGTGAAGACACGTAAAGAAACATTCCAGCATGAATGGGCTCAATGCTTTGTTTTCCTAAATTAATATTCATTTTCATTTGCTCTCGCTTAACGGCTCCTATTTTCCCTTCAGTAAGAGAGAATCCTTTCTGCGGAGTTCAATCAGAATGCAGAAAGTTCCTCCGACGTTCACAAATAATGACTTTTCATTCCAGTACGTCCATTTTATAATGAAACCGTGACCCTCCGTCAATCACAACAGGCAACAAACCACAGCAAAAATCATTCCAGCAGCTATAATCCCCAAATCTACATGTAAAATAAGTGAGGGAATGCAAGGAATGAGCACAACTGACAATCATACTGGAATAGTTCTTTCACAAATTCATGGAATTTAATCAAAACCACTACGGTGGCTTTTCGTATGCAATTTACTCCACGGTCTCATATTATTCTGACAATGAATGTGGCGCCGCTCTCTCTCTCTCTCTTTTTTCCTTTGAAATGTCCATATATGAAGGGGAAGAAGGCAGAAGAAGAATGGCGTTTATGTTGTTTCGGGCCTCTCTCACTCCCTCTCGTCTGTCTGTATATTTACACGTGTTGATGTTTAGAAGGATGCGGTCGGTACGTCTCTGTGACCAGGTGTAGGTGCCTCATCGTGGCCCCGCCCACGCCATAATGAGTACAGTATCTATCTAACCACTTAAGTAATAAACCACTTATTATTACCTTCAGGTAGGATTTAGATGGCAGCGCACACATTCCTGTGTTTTAGTCCACAAAGCTCGGCAGGAAGTATTAATTACAGCCGAGATGCAATATTAAAATGACGCAAAAGTCCCACGAAAATGAATGTTATGAATAAATGCAGCAGAGTGTGATAATGTGACTGAAACGGTGTGTCAGAGTAATACAATAATAATAATCTCGTTTGCTTGTTTGTTAGATAAATGCAGATATTTAAAGGAGGGAAGGAATGGAGGAAAGAGAAGAGGAGGAGAGGTAAGGTTGGTGATGATTACGGAAGGATTATAGAAATGAACTACAGGATGGAACGTTCAGAATGTTCCAGTTTGGTTTGAGGATCAAACATAAACCAGTATTAAATTTGATGAATTATTAGAGGAGAGCAGGTGGAGGGAAGTACACAGAGTGGCTGAGGAAGAGTTGGATGAAGGTTACAGAGGACGACTGTTTCTATGTTTTTAACTTTGTTTATCCCGTATAGTAAACACATTACCTTATGTAACTCTTTTTAAGCTTTTTTTTTTTTTTTTAAACGGTATTTGACGTGGCGGGGACGCCGGAACCACAGAATAGTTTGGCGGACGTTGCAATGATTTGGTGTAGTTGAAGGTACGAAGTTGTTCTCAGTGAAGAGTGAATGAATGAACTAACTAACTAACTAACCTCTTTCCCACTGTTAATATGCAAAAATCCACAAATTGAATCTCATTTCATTACGCTGTAACGGTCATTGTTGTGCTATGTTTTATATTTATGTTTTATTACATCTTTTGTATTAAAACATTCCATTTAAAATGTGTCGCACCAAAGATGTCATAATTTGGTAAAGATCCGATTTTCTTTGTCTCTATTTTCATTTCGGTGTCTAATCTGAAACATTGGATTGCTTTCACGTGCTCAACACACAGAGATCCACTTCTGCTCTCCTTTGCTGCAGCACCGCCGTGCACACTGATTGTAAACGGGGGTTTTCAGGTGTCTTTCTCTTTAAAGCTCCGTCCATTAAAGCAAAAGTATAGATTTTCATTCAGGTAACTAAAATAATAACATCTATATAAAAATAATAATAAAGTAAACATTTGCAATCATATTTATTCTCCACTAAAGTGCAAAAACTACTACTAAAATACAGTAATTGAGTATTTTTACTTCGCTTTTTTGCTGAGGTTAATTAAACAGGAGTCTGGAGAAATTATTTCCCTGATGTCCCCATTTTCCCTGCTAGGTGAATCATTCCCAACCCAATTTAGCTCATCGTTTAAGCGGCAGATAAATCACACGTTGGTGATAAGAGATAGATACTGGCCCAAAATTAATGCCCGAGTAATTATCAATTAAAAAGTACGATGACGTGCGCTGATTCCATCCCAAAGTTTTGCCACTTTCTGTGGTGCCATTGCATTCGGAGGTCACATCCCCCCCATTAACAAACATTTAGTCACAGCCCGGGCGCTCTCTATTTATCAGACGCTGTTGGTGCTGGACTGCAATCACAGAAGTTTTCAGTAATGAGACACGGAAGCCAAGGGAATATTTTATCAGTCATGACTTAGTTAGCATATCCCAGATCTCTCAGCAAATGGGGAGAGAGAAGAGAAGTAATTAAATTCTCTGCCAGGATTCTTTTTTTTCCCCCCACTGTGGTCAATACACAGACTTCCAAAGTCACTTAGTTTTGTTTGGATTCCTCTGCCCTCATTAGCTAAAAAGTCCCCTCACTTATAACGTGCCAAATATGCTGTACGTACACACACAACATCAACGTACCGACCGTCCATCCGTCTGCTCTCCGTACCCGTTGAAGGATTGAAGGGGGTGGGGCTGGACCGGACCAGTATTCATTCATTCATTCATTCATTCATTCATTCATTCAGCATGATGTGTTATTAGGTGCATCATTATTTACCTGCATTGTCATAACTGTGGTGATGACAAAAAGGATTTTCTTGGTGTCTTTCTGCTTGAAGTGCATGGCCGAGGTGCTTCATTGTTATTTTATGTTACACAGGAGTCGGCCGCCCGAAGCAAAGAGGAGGAGAACGTGACCTCCATTCATCAGGCATCCAGAAATAGACACAGTCGACTTCAGTGTGTGGGTGTGGTCTCTGTGAGGGAAAGAGTTCCCCCTCCTGTACAGAAAATCGTAAAGAAAGAGTGCCATAAGGGAAATTAATGTAGCTAGAAATACTCAGCCTTAAGTATATATAATGCTACAACTTTAAAATCGTTTGAATTGGCAGCTATTAATGCTTAATTACCTTCTACCTAGGAGGGTGTGGTTTAGGGGGTAAGGGTGATCGCATAATGATCGAAGAGTCGCCGGTCCTGAGTAAGACCCCGACCAGAAAATCGCTCCCGACAAGCAAGTGGGCCTTACATGGTTACCTCGTCTGTCGGTTCCTGTACCCTCTCAGTCGGGTCTTTGACAGAAGCGAAGCTTGTTCACACAGGCAACGGTTTGCTAACTCATATGCTAAAGAGTTCGACGAGCTGGTACACAAGTCGAAGTTCTCTTGGTGAATTTTTTTTGCATTTTGTGAAGAATGAATGCGGCTTTACTGAAGGGATTTTAAGGGTTACGGCATGTTCTTGCCGTTGTAGCTGACGATCGTTGGTGTTTTTTCACTGACGCTCTGTTTGACAGTGTAGCAGACAGTCTGGTTGACTGGCTGTGACTGACTATCAAACACACACTGAATGGGCAGCCTGCCCGCCTGCCTGGCTCACTGACTGACTGACTGGCTGTATAATTGCTCTAACCCGCTCTCAGTCTGGGTTTGGCATGGTGTAATTATTAGCCGTTATTATTAGTAATTTTAATAAGCATTGGAAGCCATTGTAATTAAGATTTCCAATTATGAGTGGCTGCCTGTGTGTGTGTGCGTGTGTGTGTGTGCGTGCGTGCGTGCGTGCGTGCTTGGCAGGGTATTGTTCGGTACGTAGGAGCTATTCTTGGCAGGCTGGAGAAGCTGTTGCTTTTTGTTCTCATGACTCCTGATTGTTTTTGCCAGCACACACTTTATTCAAAGGCTTTCCACAGAACGGCCAGAAGATTCGAGTGCGTTCCTCGTAGTGTGAGGAAGAGCGAGATGCGCTCACCGAATCTGCCGGGCTCTTCCGCTTGGTGCGATGTTTTGGAAATCAGAAGCAGAAGTGAAACAAAAGTCTGAATGTGAGTTTTCCATGAAGTCATCACATTTGTTAATCACATTCAGCAGCAGATATGGGAAGTGACCCCGGGGTGGAGTGGGTTCAGAGAATGTTTGATTTATGAGATCACACAACAAAAGCAGCCCGACGAAGGCGAAGCCACCTCTTAAACTCGGAGGTGAAAAGTTTACACGCGGCGCATCATTAGAAAACTACGAGAACTTTCTGCGTTTTAGTGCAGAAATATAATAAAGTCTGCCGAGTTCAGGCTGGGTTGAGATTTTACGCCAGTGGCACATTCTAGTGGTAATGAAGCCTTTGAAATGGAGATAAAATTTCATCTAAACTGTGGGAATGTGTGAACCAGCCAGTGACCACATAACTAACGGAGAGAGAGAGAAGAAAGGTGGAAACAAGTTGCTGATTGTAGCATATTCGGCACTTTGTCCATGTCTCTGTGTGTGTGTGTGTGTGTGTGTGTGGGTGGATGGTACACAGCTCTCATCCTGTTAAGGTCATGGACAGCGTATTAAGAATGCTGTCTATATCCTATTAAGTGCGTGTGTGTTTAAAAATTACATTTCCTCTCTTCCCGGTGCTACAGTAATGACTCCAATAGCAGCTGTTTCCCCTCTTCCCATCATACACACACACACACATACGCACACACACACACACACACTCTGTCCAACCCAATGGCGACCTTGGCATCTTGCTAGCACACACACACATTGTTGAAGGTGGACCGTGGTCCAGCAGAGCCGTCTGCACGTCCCAAACATGGATAAGCAGCTGGAGATGGAGGGACAGATTTGGACAAACACACACTCTCCTTTATTTTCTGCAAACACACACACATGGACACAATCAATCACAGCATCAACATGTAGTTTATAGACACAGAGGAGACGCTGATATAAGAAAAAAATGACATTATTAATCTCTTTGACATGGGAAGAACAGAAGAGATGAAAGAAAACAAGGACGGACGCAATTTTTGCTCACCTCAGCGATGTTTTCCTTTCATCTCCTCCCCTTTCTCCTCAACAAAGACTTCATCTGAACTCGGGGAGAATAACGCGCTTATCTGTCTTAAAAATTAATCTCTCGTCTGTTCTCATTCTCCCAATTTTGCCATCGCTCCGCTTTAACTCGCTCGCATCTCTGTGGTTTTTCTGACCTTTTTAAATAATGAATTTGTTGTCTCATCTCAAACTACTCTTCACCTCCACACGCTCCCCGATGGGCCGTCGATGAGGTTTTGTGTTCAAATTGTCCGTAGAAAAGGAGCCAGGGAGCGAGACAGAGGCCATTAACCTGCTTCCACCCCCTGTTTAATGGAAAACAAGCGAAATGCATGATGGGAGGCGGGGGAAAACAGCCACGGTTTTTGGAAAGAGCCACGCGAGGACGGAGAGGAAAGGAGGGAGCCGTAAAGATGACAAGAAGATAAACGGTTGGAGGGTGAAAATGGAAGATAAGTGGACAGAAAAGGATATTGCGGACTTGTTTATGTTTGTGTTATGCATATCCATCACTAATACAATATCTCCTCTGCTTTAATTTGTTTTGTGAAAAAAACAACAACGCAGAACTGCGATAAAAAGATGGACTGCTGAGTGTATTCATACATTCTGAATAGACAGGGACCGGGCGATGCTCGGAAAAGGAAAAACAGGGAAGTAAATACAGTACGATGATAATCAGCTGGAGTGAAATGCGGCGCTTCTTAGCTAGCATCTCAGCTCGACGGTTAGTTTGGTGTGCCGAGGATCAATCACTAAATGTAACTTTGGTTCCATGAACAAGTAAATAGACAACAAAATCTTATTGCGATGTGCAAATGTGTTCCTCAGTGTTTGTCTTCTTCATTCATTCATTCATTCAACGTCAGCTATCTAGCTAGAAATGGCATTAGCTGGTCAGCGTTGATGGAGTTTGTCCACATCTGTGTGCTGACAGACATCTGTATCGGGGAATAAAGGCGGCTGGCAGGATACTGAAGCATTTATAACGGTGAAGATACCAGAGCCGTTGTAGTTGACCATCCTCTGCCTTGGAGAAGCAGTGGACAGACATGAAGCTCCTTCGTATCCTCTGGAAGAGGTGCAGGGACATCATCAGGTCTGGACCCTCCAAATGTCTCCCTATGTCTCCTCTCCATCTGTCTCACTTTCATGTGCTCATTTTACTCCTAAATGTCAAAGAGATGACTCTAAACTGTAAATCCAAACAAGCACTGAGCCCGTTTCGGTCGCACTCTCAGTGCCAACGCCCAATGGGTGCGTGCCGGGATCACATGATCAGAGATCAGGAATGTTGTCCAGGAAACCGTGTCAAGAGCGAGCGAGGGATGAATGGAAGGGTTAATCATGGATAAAAGAGTTAGAAGGATAAAGGCAGAGACGGGATAAGTAAGGATTAGCTGTTACTTTCACTGTGTGCGTGTGTGTGTGTGTGTGTGTGTTTATTGTTTTGTCTCGGGCTCTGATAGTAGACCCAGAGGACACACTGACCACATATATGCTGCTTCATTATCGTTGACTTAGTCGACTCTGTGACATGAGTTTGACTCTCAGACATTTCTGTGGACCCTCGCTCTCTCTCTCTTACACACACACACACACACTTTATTTCCTCTGAATGTTTGTGTTCACTTTTTCAACTCCACTTTTCTCAAAGTCCAGCAGTCAAGTCAAGTAGAGACGAAAACGAGATGAACTGAGGTGTCTCCAAGATCGATGATGCAACAAGGAAGATGGACAACGGATAACAGGGAATCATCCAGGATGAGACACCACAGGGAGGACAATACGGACAGGACAGCAGAGCCAAAAGTCTTCTTCTGTTGTAGTGACTTGTAGAGACAGTGAGCGTGGACACAGACGTCCCATATTTGACTCTTTCTCTGCATTATTAGGCTCTCTGTGTATCAGGAAGTCCTCGGTTTCTCTCTTTCTCGCCCTTCTCTCTCTCTCTCTCTCTCTCTCTCTCCGTCAGTTGTAGCCACAGCTGGAAATCCAGTCAATGCGATTCCAGGATGAGAACCTGGTAGCGCTGCCAGAATCAATGCTGGAATGAGTGTGAACAAAAGCCCGGCCAAATGTAACATGGACGCCGTGAAGGATCCCACCGATCCCTTTTCCACCCGTTTTAATCCCATCCTGTCCAACAGACACACGATGTACTGGTAAAACTCATGTGGGAATACCAAGATTAGGGCATCGATTGTTCTGAGGAGGACCCTTACCAAGTCAGATTAGAGGTTTTAGTTCTGTTTGAAGGTGATTTGGAGCAAAAACTGGTATTTGTGTTTGACTTTGTCCACTTGGATGAAGGAGTGGCGGATCGATCCCCGGAGGACATTGTTTCTGTTTTTGGTGCGTTATAAAAGGAGGAATGAAGCGGCGAAAACGGGAAGAAGAATCACGTGGCGTCGGGTGTTAAGATTTCTCCTTTGTTCGTCTCCGAGTGGATCAACGTTTGAGCTTTGCGAGTTTGCTTTGGTTTCCCGACGAGGGGTTTTGGTGAATTTGGATAAAACCGAGGACAAAGCTCGCTTGCGTGTGCCAAAGCACGTTTTGGTTTGTGCAGAACTTTCCCCCGGTCGACGCTGATACCAAACTAATCCATCAAACCCGAAAGCCTTCGAAAGCGAGCGGCGTCCGTAAATCTTCTGAATAATACTCGCTTGTGCTCTTACCGAATACGAAGAAACATTTCAGAGTCACAAGAGAATTTGGAGCGCCGAATTTGCCACACGCAGCCTTGAACTCACTCACAAACACTTTTTAGTATTCAAGAGGGACTTAATTAATTTTCCAAAATGTGCTGTCCATCGCGGCTCTGCTTCGTGAGCCCATTCTGAAATGCAAATAAGCTAACAAGCAAAGTGTGAAATTATTCTCTCTGTGTCATTTCTCTCTAAGTAGCGATTATGATGCCTCTATTATTCATTTGAATGGCTGCTCCATGGTGAAGAAAGTATCACTCAGTAAAATCACACTTGAATATATTTTAACTGTTGGCCCATAATCATAAAGTCTGAATAATGAGCTAACTGCAGGTATTCAGGGCTGACTGTTCAAAGCAGAGTCAGTCTGTGAAAACACACCAGGCGCTCGTAAGGCATCGTAAGGGAAACAACTTAACTTATTGTGATTAATTACAGGATTACAGTCTTTACGTTGTCTTATGAAAGTATGCAGACAGATTCACTTTATCCACTTTTTCTTATGTTAGTCTAAACGATTTCATTTCTTTTTTTTTCCTCATCAATCTACACAAAATACCAGAAAATTACTAAGTATGTTTAAACAGTCCTTGAAATCTAAATCACGCAACAATCAAGGCAGTAAATCTGCGTTTTCCGCACATCATCATGTCATCGCAAATGACTTAGTTCACGTCGTCTCTTAGAGCGTCTCCAGCTTCAAGTTGTCCACGGTGTCTTTCTGAGACATCTCCTCGTTTTTTTTTTTTTTTATTCTGGTTGACGAGTCCTCCGTGTCTCGCACGCATGTAAGAGTTCTCACACGCACGGAGCGAAGACAGACTCCAGAGAGAGAGAGAGAGAGTGAGCGAACGAGCATAAACATGGCTGACAGGTACATTAACAACAACTTGTCCTGTTCAACCTCAGCGTCTCGTCTCCTGTGTGTTCTTACAGGTCTACAGGAGTCCACAGGAGCTCCCGCTGCTCCACGCAGGTTTTTGAAAATGAAAACAATATGGCCCGTAAGTCACGCAAGAACCCTGGAGATAGTGATAAGATAACAGTGGGTCCATCACATCCTTGTTGTTGGACGACATTTAGGGAAAAAATAACGCTGGCAAAGTAGCAAAACAACACGGAACAAAGACGGAACTGAACCTTTGTCAGCATTCTTCATCATTTTATAGATATATACCACAAACTGTCAGCAGACAACGAGGTGTGAAGAAGACATTATTATCTTTTCAGAGCATCTTCCCATCATGGATAATTAAAGGTGTTAACTGAGGTTTACTGTACGTCCACACGACACAACCTCGATCCAGATCAACCAGCACGACAATAGAAGGTCCTGTAGCTGGTTTGGAAAGAGTTTGGATCCTCTTCAGGCCCACAGTGTGCCTGGAACCAGACGGAGACCCCCTCCCCAAACTGGCCTTTGTGCGGTTGTTTTCGTCGTCGCCCGAGCGGAACTTCACGCGAACTGTACCACAGAGAGGGACGTGAACCGAGTCCGATCAACCCCACCGAGCCTTTCGTGGTTGGATGCAAGGAATTTGTCGGAAAGTCGCTCCGCGGTGCCGACACGCATCAGTGACATCACTGCTGAAGAGGAAATCAAAACGACCGAATCGGCGGCTGATGGTGTTTCCAGATGGCTTTGGATCAGGACTTTGGTGCTCAGACACGAGCTGGGACGCAATCGATCCCTCAGTGAGGACGTCTGATGGTGAGGGAGCTGATTCGCCGTGACGATGATGATGTGTCATCGAGTGTATCTCTGAGTGTATCCGTACACACACAGGTTTAAAGGTCCGTGAGAAAATCCAAAAAGCTCAGCTACACTCAGAGCCACACGCTGAGCGAGAGAGAGAGAGAGAGAGAGAGAGAGCAAAACACAGGCCGAGACGGACCCTCCACACACCAGGACGAGCGTCAGGGGAGCAGCATCGGGGTTCAGGAAAGAGAAACAGTCCATGACCTGTCTGGACTCTCTCTCTCTCTCACACACACACACACACGCACACACACACCCTCACAGGGCGAGTGCAGTGCTGTTAGTGTAGTCAGCGAGGACTCATTATCACCTGGCCCTGAAATGCACTATTGACCATGTAGAAACCACACACACACACACTCACGCTCGGCCCAGCAGCTCGTAGCGGTTAAGGGTTACTGGGCAGCACTTGAACCACAAATGTAGCGACTTCAGGTGGTGTGTGTACGCATGTATTTGCAAGTATTTATGTGTGTGTGTCCCTGTCTGTGTATACAGGATACTTAAAGCTCTCTGTGTGTGTGTGTGTGTGTGTGTGTGTGTGCGTGTGTGAGAGAATGCAAGAAAAACCCTAACCCCTGCCATCAATACTCTGAGTGTCACACTCGCCTGACTGACCAGCAACAGGAAAGAGGAAATGAGAGGATTTGGAGTGTGACACTCGTGCTGGTGTGTGAATTTGAGTGTGTGTGTGTGTGTGTATAGGCAGGGTTTCCTTGTCAGCCTGCGAGGTTGCAGGTTCAACGACTTAGTCTGTGTACATTCGCGAGCGATGGACCGTGGAAGGTGTGTGTGTGTGCGTGTGTGTGTGTGTGTGTGTGTATGTGGGACTCAAAGGGCTCGGTGTGCTACAGGAAACCTAAGTAGGTGAAATAAACAGAAAGGAAGTGAAAAGGGATGAGGAAGGATGAAAGGATGTGAAGGAAAGGTGGAGGGAGGTGAACTGAAAGTACAAAGTTACAAGATCCCCCATGACAAAAACAACAAACCAAAGTAAAGAAATAAATAATAGGAGTACTTTTTACTTTTATGACAGTCGCTTCTCGCTCTGTGGGCAAATTTATGTTTACGTTTGATTTACACGAAGATATATCAAGGGAATGCAAAGTCATAGGAATGAGAGGAGAGATGGACGAATGATGGGAAATAAATCCAGACTCCAGACGGGATGAAGATGGGACGGTGTCGCTCTGTGTCACTGTGACAGACAGATACTTCAAATTTAGATTTAGAATTCAACCAGGGAATAAAAAAGTATATAAATTATGAATTTTCCCAGAAATCATCAGCACGTTTTCCTCTGTGGTTTGATTTATACAAGAGCCCACAATTTATTTATATGGATGTTTGAGTACATGCTGGATATGATACAAGAATTTACATGGACTCTGAACGTCCTTAAACCCTTCAAGAAGTTTTTACAGTTTTGGATTCTTCTCATTTATTTTTGGATCTCCACACGTTAACCCTTCGTTCTGTGGTATTAAGCCTACTTGCACCGCGTAAGATCTGAACAAACGGGTGCCACATGTGCAGCAGAGACCTTTTTTTATATTAGCGCTGCGAGTGGGTGTTTATATTTTCATGTCTTGTGTAAACTTTGCACTCTTGACACCGAACAACAAGCGCGTGGGCGGGAGCTAAACACGGCGCTGCCAAAACGCAGGGAGAAAGTTCGAACGCTGGATATGAACATGAAAACATTCCTCTCCGCTCGCGTCTGCAGCCTTTTTACCGTAAACCCTTCAAAGTATTTTTGACTGTTGCGACATGCTCAGAGTGAGAGAGTGAGACGGGGAGAGGAGAGCGCGTGAGAGAATGAAAGGCACTTTGATGAATTGCTTCGGAACGAGCGCGGAGTGCTGGTGAGAGCGGCGAAAACAAACCGGACCCGAGCGTTTATTTACACTCTGCTGCTCAATTAAGTCAAATCGGGCCGTTTAACGAGGTTGACATTTCAACGGCATAATGAGATACGCCGCGCTGAAGGTCCTTCTGCAGGACGCCTGCTTATGTACACAAACGTACACACGAAAACACACCGCGGGCCCTCTGCGTATGTGCTACACGTGTTCCCTCGCGCGCCTCCATCTGTGTGTTTACACATATCGGGCTGTGATGTCTCCATCCTACACCCCTCACCTCTCCTTTCTCCGTCGCTCCTCTGCGGCGGCGTTTGTCTAAACAGAACAATCTGGAAAGCTTCAGCGGCCGGTGGGGAATGTTAACAGGGCGCGTCGTAACGGTACACCTACAGGAGCGTGTGTGTGTGTGTGTGTGTGTGTGTGAGACACTGAAGGAGTGAGAGAGAGAGAGAGAAAGGGAAGAAGGAGAGGTAGGAAGGCAGAGAGAGTGTGTGTGTGTGTGTGTGTGTGTGTGTGTGTGTGTGTGAGTGTGTGAGAGAGGAATGTGGTACTTTTGAGGGGAAGTCCCTCTGTGCTAATGTTTCATGCAGCTAATAAACTCTGGCGGCTGCGAGGATGAAACTGGAGCCTCACCAGGTGAGAACCATTTCTCACGCTTGTGTGTGGACTCGTGTTAACGCACGCCGTCCTCCATGCGTGTACACCAATCGTGTCTTGTTTATGTTCATCTCTGTGTGTGCCTGTCACTGTTCTCGTGTGTGTGTCTGTGTGTGTGTGTGTGTGTTCTCCAGCTGCTTATTTTCTATTATTTTACTCTCTGTGTACTCTTTCTGTGTTCTGGAGTTCAAAGTTCGACACGTTTTGTGGATCATTTCTTACATTTTTACAGATGTGAAGTTATGGTCATAATCTGGACCAAATTAATCCGGCTCGTGTCATAATCCGTAGTAGAAGGATGCTCTTAGAAGATAATAGTGTCTTCTTCACATTGTGTTGTTTTCCACACGTTTCCAAAGTCAGATTCACTTTCTGTTTGTCTCAAATATCTATAAAATGATGACCAATGCTAACAAAAGATCACTATTCCGTCTTTGTTCCGCGTTGTTTAGCTGCTTCAGCATCAGCACCAGGCAACAAGGATGTCGCCAATCAGTCATTATTGTTATCATGTCACCTATCACACCGAAGCACCACACTTCCAGAGTCTTCTCGCGTGACTTATGGTGATATTTTTTGCTTTTTCAAAACCCCAGTGAACACAAGCTGAAAATGGAACCAATTCTTTATCTCATTTATCTCATAAATGGAAAAAAAAGAAGAACCTGAAACTGTGCAGGATAAACAACAGATTCATCAATTCATCCATCACTGCGTCACTGATCTGTAGGGGTGTATGGGTTGACATGGATGTCACGGAGACCTGTGACCTACTTCATGCCATCCGGAACACCGAACACACTGTAAACACACAAACACACTCAAACTGCAGGCACATCCCGTGAAACACAAACACACATCCGGTTTTTACAAGCGCACGAAAATGATGGAAAATATCCTGACACGGTTAAATACAGAGTGAATGTGTACACAACTGAGACACACACACACACACACACACATACATGATATTATTGAGTGTTCCATATTGCACCGATTACCCTATAGAGTGCTCTAACCTTGCTTTGACACACGCTCACGCTGTCAGTAAATCTGATTTCAGAACCTGTAGGCTGCAGATAAACACACTAAAACACACATTTACGTGCACAACAGTGATGCGCGTTATTTCAACCACGCAAACAAAAGACAGAGCCCAGCAGAAAACAAATGGAATATAAATACAAAGCGACCATTTCACTGTCATTAAATCACAGAAAAGTCGGGACTTTCAATGATTCAAAGCTTTGAATTAAAAAAATTACAACTTGGAAATTTGGCTCCGACCCAGGGCATCATGGGAACTTTAAAACCCACGGAGACCCAGACTAAGATCCTTTTGGACGGTCGTACCCGAATACATTTTGTGGTGTATAACAAACATCCACGATATCATAATCTCTCTCTTTATAACTCGAATTAGAAGGCGATTTGTATCCAAATATATGATCCAGATGAAGAACAACACCTTATAGTGCCAGGTGGACAGTGTGTGTGCAGAACAGTGCAGTAGGAATCTGTCGCACCTCAAACGGCCAAAAATGTGGCGTCGGCACCTGGAATGTGGACGGCAACAGCCAGCAAGTAAAAAAAAAACGAAACATGGATTTGGAGTCCTGGAACGAAGATCAAACCGCTGGGATCTGAGAACCAGGAACCCAAACCGCTGAGATCTGAGAACCAGGAACCCAAACCGCTGGGCTGCTGCAATTATACTGTGGTTGGTGTGTATTATTATTAATTTAATTGTTATTATTATTATTATTATTATTGTTGTTGTTGTTATTGTCATTTTTTCCTTCGTGTAAAAAGTTCCATTATGTAACTTTTATGTTGTGTTCACTCTTATTTTTGTGTTGCATATTAAACTGAACGATTTTTTGTTTTTGCAAGGTGGACCTGAGGAAGACCAGCGACCTCTTTGTGGAAGCTGGAAACCGACCCCGCATGTGACGATCCAGGTAACGTGCGGGCTGGGCCGTACGTGAGGTCTCGGTCTCTGCGGCCTCGTTTAGACTCGGTATTAAAAGGCGTCGTCCTTATGGTCTGGATGACGCCTGCACTTGCATTAACCCCTTGTTTCAACGTGTATCCTGGTTTTCTGGATGTTTCTGGACGGGCGGTTACATCAATCCTTCCTCCTTTCTCCGTACATGAGCGTAAATATTCTGTAATTAATCCACAACTTGACAAAAACAACAAGTATGAAAGAGAGCAAGCGGTGGTCTGGTCGTTCTCTCCCAGACCCTCAAGCTAGCTGCGATCCGATGGCGATGCGTTCTGCGTTCTGTTTACTCCTTTTGCTAACGGATGACCTCGTTATCTGGATAAGGTATCTGGCTAATGAGAGCATCCTGGCTTCTCTGAATCCGGCACGCTCGTTTGTTCGCCTCCATGAAACGATCTCTTCCTGCCACACACTCTGAACACACCGACGTCGCTCCGTGTGTGTGTTTGGCCGCTCGTCGGGCTATAATTGCTGCCGATCTCCACAGGTTAGCGGAGGAATGAATCTGTCTCTTCTTAACTTGTAGTTTTGTACCTGCCGGTGCTTTAAATTGCGTCCCGATGTTAAGCGTTCTTTCTGAAGCCTATGGATGCTCCGTGTGGGCGGAGAGAAAGCGAGTTAAGACGGCGGGTACTGTAAACGGAATGTTAACACGAGCCGGCGAACCAGAGGTCGTGTGTGAGCGTTTGTGATGCTTGGACGTTTTTTTCTTTTTTTTTTCTGATTCGCTCACATCCATTAGTGTGTGTGTGTGTGTGTTTAATAAATGAGGAAGGGCAACAAAGGTTGAGCGCAACGCTTGCTCCCCAGCTGGCTTCGTTGTATCTTAGCAACTCCACATGAATAATAATCATAAACACACACACACACACATACACACATACACACACACACACTAATGCCACACTAAGCCATTCTTCTCCAGCTACTCCAGCTAATCTCTCTCAGCTGTTTCTACTCTCCAGTCAGATTTGGTTTACAGTGAGCTTTCAGTTACTTTGGCAAAATCCTCACGATGATTTCAAGTTGATGCGAGCGTTTTAATTTGAAAAGCTGATTGACAAAGGACCGCCTGTATTCAATTTGAAAGAAGACAATTTGATAACAAATGAGAAGGATGGAGCCGTTTCTGATTATTTTCCATGATTCAAACGACAAGACAGTGAGATCATTTATCCGATCATCCCTGATCACATTCTGGACGTAGAAAGGTATCGTTAAATAGTAACCATCCAATAGAATCGGGGGACGTTGGGATAATCTAATGTTTAGTTACACTATTGTACCACTGTCTTACCTCACATACTGATGGACACCAAACGCACAAATCGCAAATCATCAAACACTGCATCAGTGAGTGTGTGTGTGTGTGTGTGTGTGGGTATGTGTGTATGTGTGTGATGCGTGGGCAGAGACAGTCAAGAGTGCATTAATTGATATTTGAAGAAGCTCGGTGCTGCTAGAATGTGTGTGTGTGTGTGTGGGTGTGTGTGTGTTAGTTCAGATCAACTCTCACCATTTAAATGCACTGACTAATCAATTGCATTGATCATCTATCAGATATATTGATCACTAACACAGGGGAGTAAGAAACACTTTTAAAAAACTCCCTGATTTCATACTGATGAAATTTGCTGTCAGGCTGAATCGGGTTTTCATTTTTTATTCTTATTTTTTGCACTTTTTTTTGTAACAAATTGACCCAAAATCATTCGTATTCATCAAATTTTTGGAATGAAGAAAATCTCTTCTTTCCTCTGGTGAGTGAACGTTATAATGGTCCCCGGTTAAATTTGACCAACTATTGGACACCCTCTGGGAAACAAAACACACTTTGTTTTCTCAGTTTGTCGAAAGCTTTGATGAACAAAACTCTCTCTGAATCAATCCTCTAATCTGGAATCCACGCAGAGCTTTTTGCTAACATTAAAACAGAATTCAATGTTCTGATTTTACTCCGTTAGACAAACAAATGTTGACTTTTATGTCAAAGTTCCTGACGTTTGCTGTCGATGGTTCAGACTCCGATTGCTGCTCTCCTCCTCCGTCTTATGTTAAAAATCCTTTGGAACATAAAATCTACTCACTGTAGCACCCACTGTTTACTGACTGTAAATCAGTCCACACGGGTGACAAAGGGAGCAGTGTGTGTGTGTGTGTGTGTGTGGTTGAGGGGTGCTCTTTGGTTGACCCTGCTCCCTATCTGTTTGGTTTTCTGCCAAAGCCAGTAAACACCAAGACACATTAGAAAAGGAGCTGTTTCTCTTTCAGAAGTCAGACCAGCTGCACGTTGGAAAGTTCAGCCAGTGTTTCATGTCGCCTCCCTAATTATTGTTTAATGCTGTAAGTGGCTGAACTTATGTTGTTTACTCCAAATTTCCCAGAGAAAATTGAATCTCCCCAAACAAACGCTCGCCCCGTCGTTAATTCTCCCTCTTGTTTATTCAAGGTGCAACGAGGTTGGAGCTGTGACGCCGCACGCGCTCGTTGTCGTGCTGCATGTAATGAGGGAGTGATGCCCACGTCCACTAGGTGGCGATGCGTCATCCGAACCCCATTTTGCTTGAAAAAAAACGAAACAGAAACGACCAAATGTTTTTTTTATCCCCTTGTTGTTTTTTATAATCGTTTCTGTATCTTCAGGCACGCAAAAGTATAAGAAGACAATCAGAAATATTGATGTTCGAGGCTTTTTGAGTACAATGTAAGAACGATGGATCAACACGCTCCCTATGTCTACATGCACGCTGTACTCCAATTAATTCAAAGTACTGCGAGTAAGGCAAAAATGCAAGTACGATTTACACGATGATGGAATTGATAGTATTCCGGTGTACTCAGGGTACACAAGATGCGTTGTTTAATCTGAGTTCTCCAGGTGAGGACATCCGTGACGCGTCTTACTTTGGAATAAACCGATTTCCCGTCGTGTAATCCAAGTCTGTTACTCAGCCTTAGCGTGCGTCGAATCACGCTGATTACTTTTTAATTACAGTGTTTACACCACAACAAGACCAAAAATGGATTTATTACTTTAATCACAGTATAATTAAAGTGTCAGTCTGGACTTTCTAATATTCGTTGTGTGTTTTTGCCGCCCGCCTGCTTCCTTCCTTTCTCCCTCCGAGCCCTGTTTGACCGGTCGGTGTGGTGTGTCCGTTTGTTTATGTGTGTGTGTCCAAATCAAAAGGTCGTCTCGGGGGACAAGTGGTTACGCTGACAGAGGAATGATAACAAACTCTTTTTTTTTTCCATAAAGTGGCGAAATAAAGATCGAGTTTCGGGAATTCTTCTTATGTCCACTTCCTTCTTCCTTCTCATACTTGACCTATGTCCTCCTCCTCTTTGTCCTCTTCCTCTTTTGAACAAAAGCGACCACGGCGCAGCCCTTTTCCATCACTGTCCACTGCCTGTCGCAAGGTCTTTCTCGCCCGCCCTCTGTCTCTCTCTCTCTTTCCCTCTCTTGACACAAACACAATCAGTGCATTTAAATGTTTATTAAAACAAAGATCCAATTCTGATCAAGGCAACAAACCACTTTTTTATGTTACGAAAAATCCGTAATCCGATTGAAATCAGCGTACACTGACATTGTTCTTCTCATGACGTCACCACGGTTCCCACTGCAGGTCCTCCATCTTTGTGGTTGCCATCGGAAACCAAAATTTCAGACTCTGAACCAATTTATTAATGCTTTAAAAGCTTCAAACCATTCAAAATCAGATTTGTCAACTCGAACTGGGGAAGTGATGGAATCCCGTTTAAATTTTGAATTCCGTCGTGTACCATGTTTTCCTTAATCACAGCGGAGACAAAAAGTCTGAACACACAGAAACTTTGACCCCAAACAGGTAACAAGGCTTCAGGCATCACAGAGTCCGTGAGAGTGGGGAAGCTTTTAGTGGCACCTCTTATCTTACTTCCTCCTTAAAGGATGAATGTCGTCTTTCACACTCATTACACACACACACACACACACACACAGAGGCCAACGTTGTTCCACAGTCCATCCACTAATATGGAGGATCAGTTGTTCTCTCAAGTGCTCGAATGAAAGAACCCTCACACTTGTGTTAGCCACAAGTTAAAACACACACACACACACACCTATGCACTAGTGTACACACACTGTCTACATGTCGAGGTGATTTGTGAGTGTGTGCACAAACAGTAGAATGTAGGTGTGTGTTCATTAATGTGTCACACCGTGAGCTGTTGTCATGGAGGCTGCAGTCTTGTGGTGGTTTTGTGTGTGTGTGTGTGTGTGTGTGAATTTGTATTGTAAAACTGTGTCAGTGTGTGACGATTTTTGTTTTTATGGTTAAAAAAATTAATAAATAAATAGTACTGTACTGTTACTGTGTGTCAGGTCTC